>BRYA01000677.1:1706-19390 GCA_030267965.1 Triparma columacea
GGGGGGTTTTACCCCGCCCAAGGCAACCCGGAACGTCGGGAATCCGGTTAGGAGATTTGTTATCTTGGGAGCGCCGCAAGGCAAACGTCGATAACCCCATCCTATCCAACGCGCCCATTTTTATTTATTAACCCACGCCGCTGCTCGCCTCACTCTTTGCAGGTGCCAGGTTCTGGCTTTCAGCGCGACGGGCGGGAAGGGGGTTAAGGAGGGACTAGACAGCATCAGTGGGGGGGAAGGAGGGTTCGTGGAGGTTCTTGTTGGGGGGGGGAAGAAGGCCGAGGATAGGGAGAGTAAGGTCGGGCAGCAGCAGGAGGAGGGTAGCAGTAGCGACAGTGACAGCGACAGCGACGACGGTTCTTCTTCGTCGGCTGCCCTCGAGGTTGCGAAAGCCTCACAGACCTCCCCCTCCTCCCCCTCTCTGACGCCGACAGCGGCGATCCCGGCCGGCCTCAAGCAGCAGTACATCTTCATGCCCCACGCCATGCGTGACATGTACCTCGTAGCCTGCGTCCGGCACCTAATGAAGGAGGGCGGGGTAAGGAAGGAGGACGTCGACGGGGAGTTCTCAGGAAGCGGATGGACCCTCCCCAAGAGGGGGGGCGAGGAGGACGAGGACTTAACAAAGGGGGGGGCGAGGAGCGCAGTGGTCTTCGTGGGAACGTGCGAGAGGGCGGCGCACATGGAGGGAACGTTCAGGGAACTGGGGATAGACGCGGTGGCGCTACACAGCCTGCTAACGCAGGACAGGAGGAACGCGGCGCTCGGGAAGTTCAAGAGCCAGCAGGTTAGGGTGCTAATCGCAACGGACATCGCAAGCAGGGGACTGGATATTCCTACTGTTGATCTGGTTATTAACTCGGAACTTCCAAGGAAGGTGAGGGGGCTTAAGGGGGAGCCAACTGCGAGTCGGCGTGTCGAATAAAAATGATTCCCTTCCATGTCGCTAACCTTCTCCCCCCCTTCTCTCAGGCCCGCGACTACATCCACAGGGTGGGTAGGACCGCCCGCGCTGGTCGCCGCGGCCTCGCCGTAACCCTGGTAGGGGAGGAGGACGTGGGGCTGGTCCACGCGGCCGAGAAACTTGCGGGGAGGGAGATGGAGAAGAATGAGGACATCAAGGACAGGGATGTATTGAAGCTAATGAGCAGCGTGGCGAAGGCGAGTAGACTTACTAAGGTCAAACTTGACGAGGTGGGATTCGGGAAACTCGTGAAGAAGAGGAAGGGAAGGAAGGAGAAGGAGAGGAAGGCGAGGCAGAAGGTTCTTAGGCAGGCCGGGTTAAAGTAAAGCTGCATAATCCTTTTTTTGAGAAACGAAAAATACTTCTACGAAAGGGACACTAACACCCCCTCACTTTTGCATCTTTGTTATCATCTCAAGTGCCGCCCTGAACCCCTGTGCCTCCCCCCATCCCGCCCCATCCGCTCCGTTAACATCAAAGTGTATCCACGGTACCTCTTCCTCTTTCTTTTCATTCTCCCCTTCCTTTTTCCCCCCAACTTTCTTAACGAAGTTCCTCAAATAACACGCCGCAGTAATAGCTCCCCCCATACCCCCGTCACTAGGTACGTTCCTAAGATCCGCAACCCTACTCTTCATCCTCCCCTCGTATCCTTCATATAACGGCATCCTCCATATAGGATCGTCAACCTCATGACCAGCTTCAGTCAAGAGGTCAGAGAAGGACGCCGAGTTACTAAAGTAAGCCGGTACAGCCGTCCCCAGCGCGACCCTAGCCGCTCCTGTAAGTGTAGCAAAGTCAACGATAACATCAGGTTCTTTACTCGCAGCCAGCGCTAACGCGTCTGCGAGGATAAGCCTACCCTCGGCGTCGGTGTTACCAATCTCCGTCGTCACCCCGTTTATGGATCGGATAACGTCAAGCGGTCTGATTGATTTAGAATCCACGTTATTCTCAACCGCCGGTACGTACACTTCCAAGTTAACCTTAAGCTCTAATTCCATAACAGCCTTTGCTAGACCGATTACGTGAGCAGCCCCGCCCATATCCTTCTTCATATTAAGCATCCCTCCCGGACTTTTCATGCTAAGTCCCCCCGTATCGAACGTGACCCCCTTCCCAACTAACGCGACCGTCGGGTACGATGGATCGAGTTTACGAGTTAACGTTATTAAACGGGGGGAGGTTGAGGGGGTGGAGGAGGCACGACCTACTGCGTGGATCTGACCGCATACACCTCCGGGAAGGACGGCGGAGAAGGTAGGGTTGGGGGTTAGGAGATCGTCACCTACCCATGTTGTGGTGGTGGTATTGGGAAAGGTGGTGGAGAGGGATTCGAGGGAGGACTGGAGGTGGGAGGGTGTGCAATGCTCGGCGGGGGTGTTTATTAAGGTCCTGGTTAGGTAGATTGCTGAGGCTATGGACTGGACTTGGGATATCGTGGAGGCGGGGGTGTTGGGGAGATGGAGGGGAGGGGAGGGAGGGGTGGTGGAATTTTTGGATTTGTAGGTTGTGAACTTGTAGCCGGAGAGGAGGAAGGAGAGGAGAGGCTTAGCGCCTGGATCGTCAATGAGGGAGTAAGTCTTGTTGGAGTTGAGTTTAGAGAGGAGGGGAAAGGAGGGGAGGGTGTTGAGCTGTGAATCATTGACCTTTGGTGGCGCTGTGCAGAAGAAAAATTCAGTAGGTGAGATGGGAACTAGGCGTCCTGGCTTGTATTTGTTTACGCCCATGGCTGTCATGACGTCTGATAGTTCTGAGGGTTGTGAATCAATTAGGTTTGAGAAGGAGTCCTTATCAGGTGCAAGACGCAGTGTGATTGAGTCAGGTGGGGCTGCGGAGGATGTTATTATGGGTAGAGGTGGTGGTGTGATGGGAGTGTTTGGGGGAGTGTCAAAGGGAGTATTGTTGGAGGGAGTGTTGGAGGGAGTGTTGGAGGGAACAGTGCCATCTGAGTCCATTGAAGGGTTAATTGAGTTGCACATTGATGTTGTTGTACGTTTTGTGAGTGTATGTTTGGATAGTGTTGAGGATGTAGTTGAAGATGTTGTCAGAAAGGATATTGTTGAGGTGTGTGTTGAGGATTTAAAAGAGGATCCAAAGAAGTGCGTTCGTGAGGTGGTGTAAGATGTTCCATAAAATGCCAATTGGAATGATTTGGAGTATTTGATTGTATTTAACATGATTGTCATGAATATGATGTGATATATGTTCATGAAGCGGCTTAAAATGGGGTAGAAATATGGGGAAAACAAGAAGTGGAAAGAAAAAAAAACACAAAACTGCCCAGGATGAAAGTTTTAACCATTTGCGCACTTCTTAGCCTATCACAGGCATTCGTTAGCCCCCCTTCAGTCCCTCAAAGGCCATTTGCTTTAGATTTGAATGACAGGAAGCCTTTAATGTTGTTCTCAAAGGAGACTGACAAAGCGACCGACACGATGACAAGAAAGGAAATGCTCCAGAATACGCTTCAAACATCATTCACTGCCATCACATCGCTAACTACACTATCTACACTAACTATGCCATCAATTGCAAACGCTGCACCTGAAATCTTCACAACAGAAAGAGGTGTCAAGTACGCAATTACCAAAAAGTGAGTCAAACCACTGTTGAAACACCTGCTAAAACACCCTGTTAGGACACTCTCACAGTCAGGGTGCTCTAACAATTAGGGCACTTTTAGGGCTTGCATTACTTGCACAACTTGCACCGTTCACAACACTTCTTCAAGCCACCTCACACTCACCACTTTCACCTCACCACTTCAACCCTCCCCACCACCCCAGAGGTTCCTCCGGCCAGCAGCCTAAGCTCGGCGACATAATAGTGATAGACTACACCGGCTACCTCTCAAACGGTCAGATCTTCGACGCCACCCACTCCGTCGGTAAGAACAACAACCTCGCCTTCAAGCTTGGTGACCGTGCCGTAATCCCCGGTCTCGAGGACGTCGTCTCAAACATGTACGTCGGCGACACCGTTCAAGCTATCATACCGCCGGAGTTAGGGTACGGGAAGAAGGGGGTGTGCATTGAGAAGGAGGAGGGGGGGGAGGGGGAATGCTTGATCAAACCTGATAGCACGCTGGTTTATGACGTGTTTTTGAAGAAAGTCAGCATACCACCACCGTAAAAAGGAAAGTAGGAGGTCGCTGACCGTGCCGTAAATCCCCGGTCTCGAGGACGTCGTATCAAATATGTTTGTCGGCGACACCGTTCAGGCTATCATACCGCCGGAGTTAGGGTACGGGAAGAAGGGGGTGTGTATTGAGAAGGAGGAGGGGGGGGAGGGGGAATGCTTGATCAAACCTGATAGCACGCTGGTTTATGACGTGTTTTTGAAGAAAGTCAGCATACCACCACCGTAAATGGAAAGTTGGAGGTCGCAGAGGCGGGAGAGGGGGGGGGGGACGATTTTAGGAGGATACTAATGTTAACGACAGCGACATGAAAGTGTGAAGGGAAAGGGAAAAGGGAGAAGGTGAAAGAGAGGAAATCATGAATTGAAGAAACAAAAGACTTTTTTTCTTGCAATTTGCGGGTTTTTGTTGCAGCGTCGTAGTCTCAGTTCCTCACAGTGGTGCCAAGTTCATGTTTTTTTCATTTAGGGATACTTGCGCGATGTATATCTTTTGAGGCTGCGTCTTTGCTTCGCTTTGTAGTCACAATCTTCACAGTGGTGCCAAGGTCAGGGTTTTTTCATTTGTGGACCCTAGCGTGATGCCTCTCGAGGTTCCCTTTTTGCTTCGTTTTGAAGTCGCAGTCCTTACAGTAGTGCCAGGTCACGTTTTCATTGTGGATATTTGCGCCATGCTGCTTGAGAGAGCCTTTATGCTTCGTTTTGTAGTCGCAGTCCTTACAGTAGTGCCAGGTCACGTTTTTGTTGTGGATGTATGCGCGATGCGTCTTGAGAGAGCTTTTTAGCTTCGCTTTGTAGTCGCAGTCCTTACAGTAGTGCCAGGTCACGTTTTTATTGTGGATACTTGCGCGATGTCGTTTGAGATGGCATTTTTGCTTCGTTTTGTAATCGCAGTACTCACAGAGGTGCCAGGTCACGTTTTTGTTGTGTACATCTGCGCGATGCTGCTTGAGAGTGCTTTTTTGCTTCGCTTTGTAGTCGCAGTCCTTACAGCGATGCCAGGTCATACCATTACCATCACCATTCCAAGAGTCAACGTTCTCATCATTATCGTCGCCGTCGTCATCGTAGTATTCCATCGTCATTCCTCTCTTTCGCTTCTTGCTCCTGCTGTTGGTCTTCCCTTCAGCAACAACCTCCACATTCTCATCCTCATCACATGGTTGGCAAACAAGTAGATCGCTTCCCATTCCTTCGACACCATCCGCTGTCGATGTGCTCTTGTTCCCTCCTTTATACTCAGCAAGGATAGCAGCAACAACCTCCACATTCTCATCTTCATCACATGGTTGGCAAACAAGCAAATCATGGCGTATAACGTCATCCTCTTTTACGATATTTTCTCTACTCATTCCTTCGACACCACCCGCTGTCGATGTACTCTTGTTCCCTCCTTGAAACTCAGCAAGGATACCAGGGTCCGAAGATGGAAATTCTTCAGCCTTGAAATCATCTATTGAGGAGGTATTAGGCGCAAATTTGTCGATGTGCGACCTCAACTCATCAGATGGCACCGGCACATACGACATGAACTCTTGTATTTATCGGATTTGTCTCTTTCAATCCTCAAAATTCGAACCTCTCAACCTCTCCTCCTTTCGACTCCCTGAATCCAAGAGAGAAACTTTCTCAGAGGTGGACTTACACGACACTTCTGACTAAGTGAAGTACTTTCAAGGATTTTTATTTCACTTTCACATCGTAATTTGTCGCTATAAACTTACATTCGGGATAGGTTCGCTCAAAAATGGAAAAACAATCAGAGGTACAATCGTCATACAATTCATCAGAGACCACAAATGTGACAGTATCTAGTTGGGACGATTTGACAGACGGTCAACAGTGCTGCATAAACTGGGCTGGTGAGCAAGACTGGGATCTCATCAAGGGGTGTGCCAAGGAACATGGTCCTGAGGTTTTGTTTGGCGTTTTTGCAGATGGGGATGCGCGAATTTCAGTCCTCACGAAAGCTTCGTATCACCAAAGTGTTGAGATGGTCAAGCTTACCTTAGAGGCCGGCTTCAACAACAAGGAAGCCATGTATATTGCCGCAAGTACATCAATAAGGGAATATGACAATTCAACAATCTTGAGATTGCTCTTAGAACATGGACTTGACCCTAATATGGACCCACGAGTCGAAGGGGAAAGGTTGAAGAAAGGCTTTTACAACCTTCTGATGTTTGCTTCTGCTGATGGACACATTGATCAGGCCATAACACTTCTCGATCATGGAGCAAATGTGAACAAGACAGTGGTTACCCCTGATGGAGGTGTTGTTTCACCACTTGCATGGACTATGAGTGAAGGAGCACACGACATATGCAGGCTATTTCTCACGCGCGGTGCTATTCCAACCACCAACGACGTGCTTGATGTGTTTAGACATTGCCTCTGTGCGTGCAAAGGAGAACACCCTAACCCTAGGCTTAGTAGAGATGTCGCAATAAAGATGTTCGCAACCTTCTTTCATCTCGGAAAGCCCGATTCCGACGTAGTTCGAGACCAATTCAATTATTGGTATCGCGATCCTTCCAAACGAGATCCTACAATCACCAACATCACGAAACATTACCTTCAAGGCCGTCCCTTCTGCTGCTTTGTTTGCGAGGCTCTCACTGCCAAGGAGCGCGACAAGCTCCTAATGTGTCCCTGCCGCACTGTCGCTTACTGCTCTCAGGAGTGTCAGATGAAACACTGGAAGAAGCACAAGGTGCAGTGCGGGGGCCCGCTGAACGAAAGGGGGGAGAGTGAGGCGATGGTCAAGGAGAGGCATAAGACAGGGAAGGGAGCGGCGGCGGGAGGAGCGGATGTGGGAGTAGCGGATATGGGATTAGCGGGTGTGGGAGTAGCGGAAGGAGCAGGTGCGACGGGGAAGAATGGCAAGAAGGGGAAGAAGGGCAAGAAAAATAGGGGTAAGAAAAAGTGAACGAAGAAACAGTTGAAACAAAAACACAGAATGAAAGAAGATTGCACTCTATTTGTCCCTTTGGATGAAGGGAAAATCACGGGTTTAATTTCTTCTTTTACTTTTGGAAATCGGCTGGAATCTGGTATTATCCTAGACCGAGGATTGTCAGATTGCTGAAGAGCTTGAGTTCCCCAAAAGAAACGTTGGCTTCAACAACAACAACAAGTAAAATCTTTTCAATCATCGCACCCCCCACCCTTTCAGCGTTTCCCAGATAATTCCCCACTCCCTGTCCTCCATCCCTCTCCCCCCCTCCACGAGCACGCTCACTACGTCTGGCCTGTTCTTCCTCATATCCCTAACATTATCTTTCGAATCGTCCACGAAAACAACCCTCCCCTCCCCCGGCTTCCCCACCAGCCCCCCGATGCTTACGGACTTGGGTTCCGGTAATCCGATCTGGTTACAAGGAACGTCCTCGAACCCCCACACCTTCCCCACGGCTTCCCCCAGGGGCTTTGTGTAGTGTGTGAAGCTCTTCCTGATAACGTGGCTGCTGTTCATTGACAGTACGCTTACCTCGACCCCCATGTCCCTAATTTTCTTCACCTCGCCCTCCAACCGTTTAAGCCTTTCCATCCCCCCGAACACCCTGCTTACGACCTGCCCGGGAGACGAGGACGACAGGTCGAACTGACCGACCTCGATGCACGATATCGTCCTGTCGTAATCCAGCACTACGTGGACGGGTATCATAGAAGGGGAAGGAGGTGGGGGAGAGGTAACGGTCAACACCACGCTACGCCGAAGCGAGGATACGACTGAGGTGGAGAGCTTAGAGCTGAGGGGGGGAAGGGTTAGTTAGAGTTTTGATCCTACTACTACTACTACTGGGGAAGGCACTCAACTCACCTCGCTCCCTTCACTAGGCAGCACGCGCCCCCCCAAGCCGCCCCCTCCTTAACCGCTTCTTCAACCCCCCCCCCTCTCCCAACTGCGACTGATATGAAACCAGCCGCGAAGGCGTCCCCTGCGCCGGTCAAATCAACGGGGGGGGAGGGGAGGATAGGGGCGGTGAAGGACAGGTGCATACCGGAAGAGGGGGTGACAAGGTAGCCACCACCGGAACCGGTGGTTATGACAGTGTTGGAGGGGGAAGAAGGGGAGGAGAAGAAGTCTGAGACAGCGGAGGTTGAAGAGGTACGGGAGATACCGTAGGCCTCGGACTCTGAACATATTAGGTAGGTTATGAAGGGGAGGAGAGGGAGGAGGGAGTCGTAGGTCTCACCCCACTGGGGTGTCAGGGAGGTGGTGCCCCCGGACGACAGGACTTTCTTGAAGAGGGATACCATGCGATCGACGGAGAGGGAGCCAAAGTTACTGAAACCGGCAAGGTGGAGGTGGCAGGGCGAGGGGGTCGAGACGGTCGGGTCGAAGGCCTCGACAGACCCGCGGTAGGTGTAGAAGGAGCGGTCGCCCGGGCAGCTGACCACGACGCAGTGGCCTGTAGGGAGGGAGAGGGGGTTGTGGTTCACAAAGGGGACGCCGTGGAGGGAAAGGTGACGAGTGAGGACCTGGCCCATGCGGTCGCCGGCGTTGAGGCTGCCATGAAAGGTAAGGCTGGAGGAGAGGGAGCTTGATAGGTGGGTGCAAAGGTTAAGACCTGAACCTCCTGGGAGTTCTATAACGGGTTCTGGGAGGAGACAGTCACCACCGGGTTGAGGATGAGAAGGAGAGGATATTATTATATCAAGGAAGACATCACCGATGACGACAATAGGTAGGTTGGGGGTGGGGTTGGGGGTGGACATAGGGGGTAGAGTCCGTTACAGCGGCGTTCTTACTTCTCAACGCGGAGCTTCAGGTTCTTTAGAGGCAGAGGAATAGAGACAGGAATGTCGTCTCTGTCGGGATCAGTTCAGGGTGTCCTTGTTTTGACCCTTGAGAGTTGTTGCGTCCGTTAATTGGATGTTTTTCTGGTGCGTTGAATTTTGTGTCTTGGGGTTTAGTCTTTTCTTAGCCTTTTTCGTACTTATTTGCCCTTTTTTGTTTAATCCCTCCAATATTCCAATCTGATAAAATTGTCTATGGGCTACTATTATTGTTCTGTTTGTTATGAACCTTACTTAGGCTCGGATGAAGGTCTGTGTAGGAATGGCCGTGAAGAGGGATTGGAAGAATGTGGAAATCTCTGTCCTGATTGCACAAATTTGATTGATGACGATGATGCCTATGGAGGTTGTGAACTCTGTTGTTCTGATGAAGATGAAGATGAAGATGAAGATGGGTCAATAGCTCAAAAACTTCAAGCCAAGGAAGTCGCTGAGTTAACTGCGAAGTTACAAGCCGCTAAGGCAAAATTAGATAACATGAAGAAGGGAGGGAAGAAGAAGGTTGTCAAGGTTGCTGCAAGTAAGGCGAAACCTAAGGCTAAGAAGATGGCAAAGGCAAAAGTCGCGGCTTACTAGCAAAAAGAAAGGCTGGCAAAAGAAATGATAAGAAAACATGTGAACGGCAAGTGGCAGCCAGGAGAGGGCGAAATGCAGAAACCTTTTGGGGGGGTAAAAATAGGACACGACCGTCTTCGACTTCTCCCATTTAACAGAATATTACATAACTATTGTGTCAAAATGAAATCAACGGACGCTATCGGCCTCGAAACTAACCGGCTTCCAACTTGTCAGGTCCCAAAGCTGTTAAAAGAATAATTCTAGCTCTCTAGATACGTTCCGAGACCGTGCTGGGCGCTCGGCCCATTCGTGACGGACTTGCTTTAGAGATTTGAGAATTTCGCGGAGAGTGCACTGGGTTGAACAGTCTCCAAAATTCCTTCACTTTCAACTGATTTGGATCCAAAATTTATGGGCTCTTTGTAGATCCTTGTCAACACTCTCCCCTTTTACTCGTTGCCTTCTTTAACGATTTTATAGGGTATATAGATATACCCAAACACACACACCGTATAGATAGTACAAATAGACGCAAACAGACCAAAAAGTGTCAAAGTTTCCCAGTAGTTATCGGGTCAGAGTTGCTTTCTTCGGAAACTATGGCTCACGTCATGACAGAGAGGAGCAGATCCCTATCAAAAGGAGAGACAGAAGCTGCTTACACTGCTAGCATGACTGGTGATTGTCTTGATGTTATATTAGTCCTTCCTAAAATAGAGACGTCGCCATCCTCAGATAAATCCTCTGTTTCTTCCTCTGTTCCTCCCTCTGTTGCTGCTCCCTCTGTTGCTCCCTCTGCTGACTACGAAATCAGCAGTAGCGACTGGATAGTGTCGCTGCGCCGCGAGGGCCGCATGGTACGCACCACAAAGCGCGTGGTCACGGCCACCAAGAGCTTTGTGAAGGGGATGGGGAGAACCATGAGCCTCTCGGGAATGTCGCCGAGGAGGCAGAGCACTATCGCGAAGATGGGGGGGGGGGGGGGAGAGACCACGGGGGACGAGGCGAGGAGGACGGGGGTCATCAAGTCTACGTTTGATGAAGATGGGGAAGACGACGACAATGCGGAGAGCAGCGACGACGATGAGGATAACGACGACGTGGGCAGCAGCGACGACGAAGATTTTTTCGACGACGTTGAAATACGGGGCTCCGAAGGGGAGAGGGCCCGCAAACGCGATTCCCTCATAAAGATGGCCAGGAGCTTCAAGAGCAAGCTCCGGAGCATGAGCGGACCCCTGGGGGGCGGGGGCAAGAAGAGGAAGAAGAAGAAGAAGAAGAAGGGAATAGATGAGAAATCGGGGAAGTACGTAAAGGACCCCTTCGCACTTCCTGACATTGAAAGCGACTCCCCCAGTAAGACAACCAACATTAAGCACAACTTCATAGGCTCAGACTCGTACACGGTGAACGTCTACGTCAACAACAAGCACTGCCCGGAGCTCGTTATGAGGCTGCCCCAGGGGTCGCACGAGCCGAGATTCGTGGACGGGAACAGGTGAGAATGGAGGATAGGTGAAGAACCTCGGCAGTATTGAGTCCCGACGTGTATCCACTAACGCAACCCATCGTCCGTCGCTCCGGTTCGCGCTCAGCACGAAACCCAGGGGGAGCTTGCTGTGGGACCTGTACAAGAGGGGCGTTCTCAAGGAGGGTGCGAACGACGTCAAGTACGAGAACAACTACCTGAAGAAGGGTCGGACCAAGACCCGCTTCGCCAGCGGCAGCATCTTCCTCTGGTCCACCTCCGACCTCCTGGTGGTCTCGGACATCGACGGCACCATCACTAAGAGCGACGTCGTAGGCCTGCTGGACAGTATCGCGGTTGAGAGCTACGGGCACACGCACTCGGGGGTGTGCAGGTTCTTCAACGAGATCGAGAGGAGGGAGAACGTGAGGTGAGTTTAAGGGGGGAAAGGCTCAATCCGCGTGAGATGCAATACTACTACTATCCCCTCCTCGATACTAGATCTAATCCCCCTCGTTTCTCCCCGCTTCGTTCGCTCTTCTGCAGGTTTGTCTACCTGACCTCCCGCCCCATCTCCCTCATGGGATACACCCGAAAGTACCTCAACTCCCTCTCCCAGGACTCCCACCGCCTCCCCGAGGGCGCCACGCTCTGCCACACGGGTTCCGTCAAGGACGTGCTGGTCACGGAGCTCATAAAGAAGGACCCCGACAAGTTCAAGGCCGACGTGCTTAGGAGGCAGGTTATCCTGCCCTTTGCTGCCGCGGGAAAGAGCCACGATGACAAGCTGTTCGCGGCGGGGTTCGGGAACAAGCTTACTGACATGAGGGCGTACAGCGAGGTCGGAATAGCCCTGAGGGACATATATATAATCAACAAGTCCTCCAACCTCCTGCAGGAGAGCGAGAGGGCGGGGCTTGAGGTGGAGGCTTTTGAGGCCGTGAGCAAGTCCACGGGGATGAGGAATAAGATGAGGAGGAACAGTATCCTCGCTAGGCTCCCCTCGGACGTCAGAAGCTCTCTGGGCGAGGATGAGGACAAGGAAACTGGGGAGGAGGGGAGAGCGGGGGAAGGGTCCGAGCTCGTCAGGTCGGTTAGAAACAGCTTGGGGGAGCTTAACAAGATTGAGGCTGAAGCAGTGCAGGCGTTGGCAGAGGGTGGACTGCCGCCGAGCCCTTCAAAGCTCGGGAGCTTGTCGCCAAAGGCTGTCATTAGAAAAGTAGGAAAGAGGTGAGGAGGGGGAGGGGGGCGTGGCGTGGCGTGAAAGTTGTCCCACTGAGTGCTCAACAGTATTCCCACCAATTATCCTGACCCTGTTTTCAATTCGCTTTTCACGTTGTAGCTTCGGGTTGCTGGGGAAGGACAGCAAGGGACCCCCCGAATCCAGGACCATGGAAAGGGCTGGGAGCATGGACGAGGACAATAGGAGCACAGCCGGGAGCAGGGCAAGCATTGAGAGCAACGACAGCCGCGGCGGGAGCTTCGGCATCGGCGTCGAGGTGGCAGGCAGCGCAGGGAAACCAGGCTCGTTCCCCAGGGAGGGGAGATCCGGCATGAGGGCCAGCATGAGGAGCATGGGGAGGAGGGGGAGCATTTCGGACAAGATGAACGAGGTAAGGGCAAAGATGAAGGAGGTGGCAATGAATTCGTACGGGGACGAGAGGCTGCTAGAAAAGATATGCAATAGCATTCATGAGTATAAAATGAGAGAGGGACATGGGGAGGGGCTTGCGAAAGACATTGCGAAGGACCCAATCATTTTCAAAATGGACGACGAGGTAGAAAAGATGGAGATAGAGGAGGGGGAGGGGGTGAAGATGGAAGCTGGAAAGGAGGCATACGAAAATTAGAATTCAGGAACGTTTGCAAATGAAATTCATCTTGAGAGGGATTCGCTTTCGATTATGCACCTATCATGCCTTTGCTCCACTCCCAGGCGCGTTCTTGTAGCTCTTCATCTAAGGCAGCTTCCGACTGAGTATGCAAGTACATGCCAGAGGGGACAAGCTTCTGAAAAATCATTTCTTGGATGATGTTGAAGAAGGCGCCTTTTAACCTCCCCTTGAGCAGGGGGACCGACTCCCAGATCCAATAAGGCTGCAACATCTTGCCGGCAATAGGCTCGATTTGCAACGCAGCAACGAGAAGGTCGCCGCCCTGTTCTGCAGTAAAGGTGAAAGGGACGTACTCGAGAGGGTTGAAGATGCCAGGAGTTCGGTCCATGTTACCAATTGTGGTGGCACAGAACCCAGGCGTCACCACAGTTACTGGGCAGTTGGGAAGGAGCTTGGAGAGCTTGTTTGCAGAAAGGACATTGAAGAGCTTCGTTTGGCCGTAAAGGGCGAAGGCGCTCAAGGATTGGGAGATGGAGAGAGGCGAGCCTTCAGACCCGCCTGTGGGGTTCGCCGTGTTGGAGAGGAGATCAGGTGTGCCGAGATGGTGCGAGATCGAAGATACAAAGACTATGCGGGTGCCCTGGGATTCAAAAGTGGACATCATGTCGTGTAGAATCTTGAAAGATCCTAGGTGATTTGAGGCGATCATTGTATCAACGGGCCCGCCAGGGAACTTGGAAGTCTGGAATGGACCTGTGTAGTCGGGGCCGTACATCATCCCTGCGTTCAGGACGATCGCGTCGATTCTGGGCAGCTTCTTTATGGTAGACGTGAAGGTTTCAATGGATTCAGGATCAGTGAGATCAAGCTGCAGTCCAGCGTGAGGGGTAGCGGCCGAAAATATTGGAAGTGACAACACAGTCTTACTGGCACGGCTCTGACTGCGTCCCGTAATGATAAGGGTAGCCCCACGGCCAGCAAGCTTTATTGCAGCCTCCCTCCCAACTCCAGAGGTCCCACCGGTGATCACCAGCGTTTGTCCTTCGAGCGATGTGGAATCCAGGGGGGTAATCGGGACATTAGAGCTAAACCGAGGTGCAGCAATAAACACGGCGAGCAGAATTACGGCGATTGAGAGTATATTTAGTAGCTTGCCCATGGTGACGGGAGGCACCCTTTGTAGCCTAATACGATGGAATTTGAGTCAATAAGAGTCAAATAGATTGGGTCGTCTGAGATGAAGAGGAATAGTATCTTTTTGATTTGGTTGTTGTTGTTGGGATAATACAAGCTCGAGTGCTATTTATTGGGCGGTCGGTAGTCGCAAGCCTATTATTTTTGTGGTGAGGGCGGTGAACTAGCAAATTGAAAATTGACAAAAATCGGCAAAATGAAATTGATTAACTGAGACTTTAAAATTGTAAAATATTTGGCTGTATCACATTGAAACTTAAATCCGTATATATATGTCTCTAAATTTGGATCTTGATAAATAGTAAAAATATTTTTTCAAAGGTTTCAAATGAATAGATAAATATCAGTATTAGATTTGAATATAATTTAAATACTTTGATGGAATATTGATGTATAAATATTTAAATTAACGTCACTGTCAAAATCAAATTTTCATAACTGATTCTATTTTATAATTAAATATTATGTAGTGATCAATATATATAATTTAGCATATATATGTACATAAACTGGTATTGACAAGAATGTCACCGTGATCACGATTTTTTTTTTTTTCGAGCTTAGGCCGTTACGGTACTTGTTGCAGTATGTGGCTGTACGTGTGTGTACGTGTGAACCAATCCGTCAATCGGTGCGTTGTCGTGGCGTGTGTAAGCCAGGTACTAGGTCCCTAATTCCATCACGTTTTTATTTATTTTTTGAGGTCAAGGTCAAGAGAGTCAAGCAGGTTAAAGAGCTATTGAAGAGAATCCCAAGCGGTTGTGGCATGCCCCATCCTTTGCTCTGGATGTACTGTTTTTGCAAAAATTTCAATGTTACTTTACAAGTTTTCAGTCGTAATCTCTAATAATGCAACAAAAGTTGACCGATTCTCGCAACGCATGCCCCTCACCGCCTCCTTCATCTCCCTCCTTCACCACGCCTTAAGAGCGTAGTCGAAGGCAAACCCCATGGATCCGTGCATTACGGCAACGACCATGATGGACCATAGCAGTCCCACCCAGCCCACCTTCTTCCTCCCCTGCTTGGTGAGCAGCAAGTCGTAGAGGAGCCAGATGGTAATAACAGGTCCAAGAACGATCCTCACCAAGCCGTAGCTCGCGGCGAATACCTTCCCCAGAATGGGCAGAGCGATCTTGAGCCTCGGCCCTGGGTGTAGCTTCAAGGCGATTTTGACGACCTCGTAGCTGTTGTGGGCGGGGTTGGTGACCTCCCCGAAAAACATGAGGGCCATAGCGGAGTAGTGTCCAGCGCCAATGGCCTTGGCGGTTGCCATGTAGAAGGTGGTGGCAACGTGGTGGGCAAGGAACATGATGTCTTCAGAGGTAGGGTTGACGGACATTGTGGTAGGGTCGTAGGTGGCCTTGAGGATCCATAACATGTCTTGAATCATGTAGGCCTGGCACCAGGAGATCATTGTCCAGGCCTTCCAGTTCCAGATGCCGGAGGATTCCGATATGGAGGCGGAGGGTTTCTTGGTGGGGTGGGTTAGGAGGAGGGTCAAAACGGGAAGGAGAAGACAAGTGGAGTGCACAATTGCGGTGAGGCTACCTAGCATGGACTGCGTCTAAAATGGGTGATAGGGGTGGTGGTGAAGGGGGTAAGTAAGTAGGGGATTGATGCGAGAAGGGTTTGGGAGGTGAGTGAGAATTGTACATAGCGGCGGGAAGGGAGCAGGACACGGGTAACGGGGAGGGGAGATACCTAGGGAAGCAGGACACGAGCTACGGGCTCCCTCGACCTGCTCGTCCTCCCTTCCCTTCCCGTGTAGCAAAGGCGTCAATGGCCATCACTTGGATTTTGCTTCATCTCCCGCTCTGATCAGCCCCAACTCTCCCACCCCCGCCCCTCCCCGAGTACACTTACGTCCCCTGCCTTTTCCTGCCACTCCCAACCGTTCTTATCCAGCACCTGCCACCATCCGAGCCTTGCCGCAGCGAGCACAGTCAAGAAAAATAGCATTTGTGCGGCGGTAGAGGGTAATTTTTTGCTCTCATACGGCGTCAATATTCCCGCTAGGGCTAAAACTGGCGAGAACATGGTTTGGGAGGTAGGCAGAGGTTGACACCAAGCTGCCGTGTATGGGAGATTCAGATCAAGAGCAAAGGGAATCTTTTTGCCAAATTTCTCCCTTTTTCTCCTCAACGTTTTGAGGTATATTAGTATATCCAGGAAGATATTAGAGTTAGTCGTAGAATAGGGTTATTTTAGCCGGCGCAAGAGCAGCTATGGATCCCAAAAAAGGCATTCCAATACTCTCGGGAACAAGCATCCTTTCTCATATCCCCTCTACAACAACATCATTGATTCTATCAGCAAATATATGCCCACGTTCTCCTTATAATACTTTATCCTCAGGCCTTCTTATCATAAAATCCTCAAAATCCTCCAAAAACTCACAAAATGCATCATCATCCACTTCCCAATCCGATGGTGATGCTCATGAGGTCTCCATTACTCTCAAGACTTCCCGTCCCTCTCTGACTCCTTATCCCGGTCAGGAGCTTGTTTGTCTTTACAAGTCCACATCGCCCTCCCCTACACATTACACCCTCCTTGTCCCCTCCATCCCTGACTATACCTTTCTCCTCCCCCCCCTCTCCTTCAACTCTGCCACCAAGCGGAACCGCCCGATCCTCAAGTTCGGGGACGTCCTCTTCTGCAAGGTGCTGTCCGTGGAGGAGGGCGTCGTTATCCTCACATGCGACGACGGCTCAAGGAAGGATTACCTGTCCCCTGACACTCTCTATGGCGTCCTCTCAGGGGGTTTCCTGCTGCCAGACCTAACGATGAAAGACGTGAAGAGGATGGGGAAGGAGGGAAGGAAGATCGAGGCTGCTGTGGGGGGCAACAGGGCGGCCTGGGTCAAGGGGGAAGTATTTGGGAACCCTAAAAAGAAGCAACGGAACTCGTGAGCTTTTCGCAGCCAGGTGAGACTCTGCCCCTCCCCGTCCTCCCCCGCCCCTGCCCCCCCATGCCCCCCCAAACATCAAAACCCGATGAAGAAAGACCAAGGAAACAAATGTTCTACATGAGATTACGAACGCCCAGTGGAGACCCCACTGCAGCAATGGAGACTGTTTTTTTGCTAGATAGTATCTGAGGGTTGCTTTCCCCCCCCCCCCTCTTCGTCTCCCCTCCCTACCCTGCTCTGACAACCCCCTCCTCTCCTTTCCCCTTCTCCCACCACACCAGCAGTGTGTGTTAACCTGAAAAATAATAGAAATGTTGTTCTGTATGGTATTTCTCTTTTCTTCTTCCGTTCTCTACCCTCCTCCCCTCCCCTCCTCCCCTCCCCTCCCCTCCTCCTCCACCTTTCCAACTGCGCTCGAGCCGAGAAATATCAATTGTACATCTCCTGCTCCATCAATCCTCATCGTCGCTGTCCACCAGCGTCAGCCCCTTCTCTAGCACGAAGCTCCTCCTCTGCGTCCTCTTCTTCCCTCTCACCTCCGAAACCCCCCCTTCCCCGCTAGTATTCCCGATCCTATCGTCCAGCCCCCCCCCCCCGTCGCTCCTCCCGCTCAGGGACCTCTGTTTAGACCCGTGCTTGGGAGTGTCCGCAAGCATCAAGTTCATGTCCTCCGCCATCCTCTTAAGCTCCTCCTCGACATTATGGAGGTCGATCTCCTTACCCTCGACTTCACTGTCCTCCTTCATCTCCTTCTCGGAGGCCTGGCGGTCCCAGAAGTCCTCGGCACCCTTGATCTGACCGAAGCTA
>BRYA01000677.1:23018-62429 GCA_030267965.1 Triparma columacea
AAATTGAAAATGTCGTCAGAAAGGCAGAATGCAGCCCTTCAACTTGTCGGTCGAACCACCACTTACAGGTCAGTGGTATTCCATGCCCCAATATCGCCTTTGGCGCATTTTCACCCCCCCCCCTCCCCCCCCCGTACTATCCCTTCTCTTCTTTTCCGCATCCGCCCCCGTCTCACCCCCCCCTTTCCCCAATTCACGCTCAGAAATCCAACATGAAGTTCTCCACCCTTGCTCTCCTGCTCCCTGTCGCCGCGTCCGCCAAGAACTTGAGGACGCCCACCCCCTTCACCACTTCCGACGATGAGATGTGCTGCGCTGACGCCTGTACCGTTGAGGGTGAGGAGAAGTACTACTCTATCGATAAGCTCCACGACCTCTGTGGGGAGTGCTGCATGAAGCCCGAGGACTACAACCTCTACCACATCTTTGAGAGGGGACTAAAGAAGGCCGAAGACGGAGATTTCAGCCCTTGCACCGGGTTAGGGTTCCCCAAGTACACTGAGACTGTCACCCACGGAGTCGGGAAGGTCAAGATGACCCTTGACCTCTACGACCACGCGGACAACAAGTCCGACGATGATATGTGCTGCGCTGACGCCTGTACCGTTGAGGGCGAGGAGAAGTACTACTCTATCGATACCCGCCACGACCTCTGTGGGGAGTGCTGCATGAAGCCCGAGGACTACAACCTCTACCACATCTTTGAGAGGGGGCTAAAAAAGGCCGACGACGGAGATTTCAGCCCTTGCACCGGGTTAGGGTTCCCCAAGTACACTGAGACTGTCACCCACGGATTCTGGAAGATCAAGATGACCCTCGACCTCTACGACCACGCGGACAACAAGCTCTGCGCGTTCCCCCTCCAGGAGGACGGCACCTGTGCCGACGACAAGGACCTCTGCGAGTACGCCGAGGGCAAGTCCGAGTGCTGCACCGCCGGAGAGATGTGCATCCCCAACGTAGGATGCAGGTGCTAGAGTGCCCTTCTCCGCGCATTCGCACAGGCCTACATGTACAAAAATATTTATGGCCTAGGGACAGGTGAAAACTTTTTCGCGATAATAAAATATGTTTATAACCATCTTTGTTATTATACTGCCCAATCTTGTTGGATTTGTTTATTATAATAGCCTATCCATGCATCCGAACCGGTTCCACCCATCTCGCGAAAGACCCTAGGTGAAAAAACGTTCCAAAGCATATCCTCAGACCGATTGTTCTATTCTATTATTGTGTCCATACAATACATCTAGTCGTCCAGCTGAGTCAACATGGCAACGCCACGCTTGATCCAGTGTTTCTGAGAAGACGTCGAAGCCATTGGCATTGTAATGTACATGACAAAGTTCGTGCTGTGTCCGGTGGTCATGAGCACACCGAACCTTATGCTTGTCTTGTAGACGGGACAAGCGTAAACGTGGTTGGTGCCTTTCACCGCGCCGGTGTAAGTCTCAGGGGTTCCCTTGGTAATGGGAACATCCTTCGTGCTCCTAGGCCAGAGGTGAATGTACGGGCACTTGACAAAGAGCTCCCTGGGGAGACTCTCGTCAAGGATGTGGTCGACTTCGTTCCACCTGGCGCCGTCGATGAAGAGGCCGTACGCGTAAGCGCCGTCCTCAGGGGGGACGTTGTTGGCGAGGGCCTGCTCATCAGGCGTCAACATCCTGAAGTCGTAGCTAACTGTGTCAATGGGCTTCTTCTCCTTCCTCGCGTAGTTCTGCAAGGTTCCAGTGATGAAGGCCTGAGTGAAGAAGAATCCACTGATCCAGAAGCTGTTGGGGGCTTTCTTGGCCATCATCCAGTCGCCGAGGAACTTCAACCTTGCGAGGAAGTCGGTAACCCAACTTCCTAAAGGCTTCAAACTTGGGTAGCTGACCTTGCTCCACATGGCAGGGACCATGCTCAAAACCATACTGTTCCCCATCTCCTCAAGCTCGCCACTCATGACAACGAGTCCCTTGATGGCCCTCTGCACCTCGCTGAGAGAGCTGCCGATCTTGCTGGTCAGCTTGTTGAACCTTATGAGCTCCTGGGTGAGGACTGTGTTCATACTCTCCTCGTACATGACGGGGAAGTCGAGAAGCGCCTTTTCCATGTCAAAGATGGGAGGTAGCCTCTTCTCAATATCCACAGCGAGCTCAGCAAGGATCTCTCCCCATCCCTTGCCCTCTCCGCCGCTGCTCCTGGGCTGAAGGCTCAAGGCAGTCAGCAGAAGAGCATTCGTCTCGCTCAGGGCACAACTGATGTTGGCGTTCTCGTGCAGGCCGAACACCTCGGGTCCCTCACTCATCGGAAGAGACTCGATGTAATCCTTGTAACCCTGCAGCGAAGTCGTCTTGGGCGCGTAGTAAATGCCACTGGGGGAGAACTTGTAATCGTCACCCTGGATCTCGGGGCGGTAGAAATCGTCCAGAATGTTCGCAAGGCACCTCCGGTCCTTGTCATCAGTGCATCTGCCTCCGTAGTTACACTCTGCAGTGAGGTAATGCAAGGCAGGATAAGGAATTTCCATGCCTTCGGAGTCGTCAACGAAGATTCTCAACTGGTCCATACTGATCTTCATGTCAGGCCCGCTAAAGACGTACTGAACGTTCCAACCAAGAGGTCCAAACTTCCTCCTCTCTCTAACCGTGGCGTGGAAGAAGCAAAGTGCGAAAAGGAGCTTCTTGAACTCGGCAGGTTTGGCCGAACCCTCCAAAAATTCCTCCTCAATGCTGTAGTAACTTCCGAGGAGGTTAGCCCGCATACCCTTGGGGGGTTCAACTGTCATCTTCACTCCGTTCTGGAGGATGAAGACGGGGAACGCCTTGGAGGGCTCCGATGTCAGCCAAAGCCTGAACTTGGGATCCACACGTTCGGGGGATAGCTCCTCGCAAATCTTCTCCAGGACAGACATCCACGACACACACAAGTGACAATTTTGGAGACACACCCAGGCTCCCTTGTCAGCGGCGTTCTTGATGGCCTCCTCGGCGATCGGCCCTTGTCCCTGACCCAGACTGATGGCGGTCATCTTGTTGCCTCCAAATCCCTTCTCATCGGCAAGTTTCATGAGGGCTGTCATGGGGTCAGCTCCGGGCGTCAGCACAAAGACCAGAGGGCTGTCACAGAAACTGTCTTGATAGCACAATTCCAAGTCGAACTGAGGGATCTCAATGAATTGCTTGCCCATCCTCCCCTCGACAAATACCATCGTGGCGTCAATCACGACGTCGGGCCTGATACTCTTGGTCAAAGTCAAAATGTGGAACTCGGAGAGTATGTTCTCCTCTCCTCTCTCTTCGAGCATGAAGTCTCTGCAGTCTTCCAATGGATTCTTGCTGTTGTAGATTTCCTCCCACTTGTCCAACTTTGCGGCAAATTCATCGTCGAAGCCCGCAAACTCGTCAATGGAAGTGCTAAGGGCCAGCATCTCCTTCCAGACCTTATCATTCAGCCACGAGGAATCTGGCTTGGGCTTCGCAAGCTCCAAGGCGGTACTTCCCTGTAGGAAGAACCTCAGATCACCCTGCTTCAGTTGCTTCCTGCTGAGCATGATCTTGGTACAGAGTAGGAAACTGAAGAGAAGCTTGTCCTTGGCAAAAAGACTCCTGCAGACGTTGACGTAAAGAATGTACGTGAACGTGTCCTGAAGACTGGTGAGCCTAGCCTCCTTATCAAAGGTCTTCTCAGCCTTGTCCACGCCCTCCCTAAACAACTTGATAAACCACTCCAAACTGTATTGGTACATAGGGTCGACGTTCGCAAGGTCGGCGATGCAGAAGAACAAATTACTAGCGTGGAACGCAACAGGCTTGTAGTGCTCCCTAGTCTTGGCAATGATAGCCTGAGTCTTAGCCGCGATCTTGACCTTCTCATTGATGTTGTTACTGGTCACCTTACTCTGGGCTAGAGTGTTGATCAAGTTCTCATCATCAAGAATGTTGCCTTCGGCGGTCTTGAGGAGGTGGAGAATAGTGTCCTCGATCTCCTGGAGAGCCCTCTGGTTCTCAGCATCATCCAAAACAAGCTGCTCCCTCTGGGCCTCAAGCTCAGGTTCCTCGAGTTTCACGAGCTCTCCCAACATCTGATCCTCGAGTCCGTCAAGGGTGGCCATGAAGTTCAACAAGTTGACCTTCACGCAAGTCTCAGGGGGGTAGTGGGGGTTGCTAAGCTTTGTCGTGAGGTACAACTTGAACTTGTTGTCGTACTCAATCGTGTTGTCACCCATCCTGACGGTGGCCACACCTCCTACCTTGACGATCTGCTTCTGAAGGATAGGGTCCAGAATAGGGTCCAAGTGCTCGGTGACGTT
The DNA here is from genome assembly GCA_030267965.1 of Triparma columacea. Classification (NCBI taxonomy): domain Eukaryota; class Bolidophyceae; order Parmales; family Triparmaceae; genus Triparma; species Triparma columacea. The sequence continues at coordinate 27,313 of BRYA01000677.1, forward strand.
CTCGATGAGAACAGGGTTTCCGAATTGGATCGCGTTCTCGATGGTACGAACGAAGGTCGACTGAGACAGCTTCACGACCTTGAGAGAGTTATTAGCTTCGCTTTTCCTAATCCATTTATTCGCCTGACTCTGGGGGTCAATCATCAACGGCCAGAGGTCACTCTTGTAGAGCATTATGGCGTTGTCAATACTGAACCCGTCGTTGGGAAGCTTGTTAATTACCCAGTCCCTAATCTCGACAGGGTTACCTAGAGTCTCGGAGAGCTTGAAGGTTGCACTGCAGGTGATATCCTTGGCTAGAAGCAACGAGCTCCAAGCAGTTACGGCGTCGGTTCTGTAGCCAGCAGTGAAAGGACCAAGGTAGGCAATGACTCCAGAAGCCAACATGACATCCCCCGTTACGTTCTCGTAGAGGACGCCCAACTCTTTGCTCAGTTCTCCCCATCTGTCCCTCTCGCCTCCCAAACCGGTGATGAGCTGCTCAGCCCTCCTCAATTTGTTGGCGCAATCCGTGACCTGGTTCTGCAGGTCGCCTTTCTTTTTCTCAGCGGCGTCGAGAGCTTTCTGAAGTTCAGCCAGCTTATCATGCAAAGCCTTCAACTCAGCTTCCTTGATTCCCAAAGCTTCAGCGGCTTCAGCCATGTCAGCCTGGGCCTGCTTCAAGGCCTCCTTCTTGGGGCCAACAACCTTGTTCACCCTGTAGTAAACAGCCATGGCATGCACCCATTTACAAAGACCAGCAGCAGCAATACTACCCTTCTTCACAACTTCGGGTTTGAATGCCGGGTCTTCGACGAAAGGTCTAATTTCATCGATCATCTGTTCACTGATGGCGTCCTTGTCGTATCCCTCCAAGTTCTTGAGCAGGGCTCCGGCGTCGGTCAGCAAGTGCTTCTTCGCAGGCCCCCAGAAGTCCTTGATCTTCTTGGTTCCTCCATCAGGGTCCTTGATCATGTCATGCTTGACGTGCATGAGAAGACACACAGCATGCATGACCATCTTCACAGCCGCTGGAGGGGTCTTCATTCCCTTCACCTCAGTGATGTCTCCCTTGGAGAGACTCTTTAAGGCTTTGATGGCGTCGGCGAGGGCAGGTAAAGCCTCAGCAAGGTCGGCCTCGCACTCGTCGCTCATCTTCTTCGCCGCAGCGGCCTGCGCGTCGGCGATTGCTTTCTCCTTTGCAACGACAGCCTCCTTCTCGTTGGTGAACTTGGTGTCGACGGCAATCTTTTCCAACAACTCGTCGGTCTCCTTGGTAGCCACGACGAGAAGAGGCTGCAGTTCGATCAACTCCTTCTGCATCACGTCAACCTGATCTTGGGTCTCAAGAATTTTGGTGAGACCATTCTCGTACCTAGACTTCTTTTCTGCCACCTCGTTCCTCTGTTTCTGTAGGAGGTTCTTGAACGTGTTGATAAGCATCAAGTACGATGTTGGGGTGACGTAGTAGTACCTGCCCATCTCGGAAAGGAACTTCTTGCTCATGTTATCAACCTTCTCCTGCATGTTAACGCAGCAGTCGATGACTCCAGCCTTCACATCCTCGGCAATATCAACAGGACCCAAGAAATGCTTCGCCACAGACCTTAGCGCCTCCTCGGGCCACGCAGTGAACCAGTCGATGGTGCAGCAATTTACAAGAGCGGGGAACATCCTTAATCTCGTCCTGAAGGAGTCGCCGATTGGAGACATGGCGAGGACGCAGTGAAGGTTGGACTTGCACCTCGAGACGAAGTACGCGTACATCTCTCCCGGGGAACCGGTATTGATTCCTGCGTCGGAAGCATCCTTGGACAAAGATTCAATCATGACGGACATCTCCTCGTTATTGAGAAGGTTAGCAACTTCTCCAGTGTTGAGGATTCCGCTAACATCCTCAAGCATCGCCTCGTAGACGATCTGAGTGTCGTCGTATAAGAAGACAACTTGCTTGTCTTCAACTCCGACCATGTTCATGAGCCCCTTGAGGTCTTCCCTCCATTCAAAAAGACCGTAGCTCTTGGAAATCTCAATCTGGAAAAGATCGAAATCGGCGATGGAAGTGGCAAGAATGGAAAGAGATTTCCTTCCCGAACCTCCAACTCCAACCAAGAGAGCGTTCCCAGAAGGCTGATTGATGATCCTGGAGATCCTAGTGACGTGTTCGATGGCGTTCCCGAAAAGCACGAGGCTCATGGGCCTGCTGGTCATCATATTGTAATCCTCCAGGTAATCATCCATGACCTTAGAGAGCAAGACCCTATCGGCAATCTCGACGTAGGGCTTACTAACGCTTTTGGGATCGATGAAGTTTCCGTAGAGGATGTTCTCGTTGGCGCCAATGACCCTCTTCCATTCAATGTTGAAGAACTCCTTGGTCTTCTCTCCCATCATGTTGACGAACCATTCCCTGCCCTCATTGTCGACAAGACGATCGTGGAAGACCCTGAAGACTTCATGGGCCCAGAGCCTTGCGAACGCCTCCTTCTCCTTGCAATTGTCAGAGGTGGTCTGCACGACGCCCTGGAACACCTTGGAGATGTCACGAAGATTGAAGGTGTAGTGGGACTTGGCAGGGGTAGGGAGGAGGTTTGCTGAAATAGTGTTGTAGACGTCAATGGTAGCAGCAACCATCGCGGTACCGAGCTGCTTCACGGGCCCCACGAAGCCCTTGTTGAGGAACCAGTCAGAAACGGTTCCGAACACCCTCTGGAGAGAAACGTCGTCGAAGGGGATGAAGTTAAGCATGTTGAAGTGCCTGACGTAACGCTGGGTAATCTGAGTTCGGCCTCCTCCGGGGGGTCCCATGGCCGCCATGAATTGAATGTCGACAAGTTGCCTGTAAACGTTCTCCTTCCTGTCGTACCACCCAGTGTGGTCCATCCACTGCCTGAGAATCTCAATAGGAGGCTGCGCGCCATATTCCTCCTTAGCGGGCATGTTGAGGTCATCGACGAAAATCACGCAACTGGTGCCAAGCTCGGGGCCGAAGACGCCCTTCCTTCTCTTGCCAAGTTTACTGTCGATGATATCCTGGGTCATGTTGGCCTTGGTCTGGGCCGAAAAATTGAGGAACATGTTAACGTACTTCTCGTGATCCAACCCATTCATCAGGAGCCTCTTGACCGAAACCGACTTTCCAGTTCCTGTGTCACCAGTGACGAGGACGTGAAAGTTGTGTGTAACGAGAGTCTTCATGAGAGACTCATGGCGGATTGTGTCAATAGTGGGGACGACAATAGACTGGAAGGCGGCATCTCTGGGGATTACAAACTTTGTTTCGACTGTGTCCAGCCAGTTGTTCCAGTTCATCTTCTTGGGATCAAAAGTGAAGTCGTAAGCCGACTTGTCAGCGTCGCAAGGAAGAGCGATAATGGAGCGCTCCGTGGTGCCCTCCTCAAGGGAATCAAGATATCCCGGCGACTTGATGAGGAACTCCTCGTGCTCAACAGAATCTTTAAGAGACTCGTCGTTCCTCATGATCTGATGCAGGTACGAGTTGAATTTTTTGCGGCCTTCAGAGTCCACAACAGCACCAACCGACCAAACAAGGGACTGAACGAACATTCCCTCAATGCACTTCTTAACGTCGCTGCCGAAGCCAGTCTCTGCTCCATTGTCCATGAAGCATTCGAGGAAACGGAGAAGACTAAAGCAGCACTCCATGTCAGTAACTGGAGTAGGGATGCGGCAGAATTTCTCGATGAAGAAAAGCGCAGGGGGGAAGAGCCAGTCAAAGAGGGAGGAGATGAAGGGTAAGTGCTGGTCCCAACCATCAGGGACAGTCTCGCCAAGCTTGGCGGAGATACCCTTCAACCAAACATTACGTAGCACCTGCCAACCGAGGTTTCGGGTCTCCGTGAAAATGATTCCAAGGCGGGACACAGTGGCTGGAGAAGCCTCCTGCAGGTCCTCGGCCTCGAACATCATGGTCATAGTGTCGGACATCTTGATGATTTCTCCAGACATAAGGCAGAGCTTCTTGTTGTCGTCAAGGACCGTGTTCATGTTCTCGATCCACACGGCATCGACAGGGCCGTCGAACAGAACCCACTTACGGTGGGGCGACGTGTCCTTGGCAGCATTACGGTAAATGACGGCAAGAATGCCGTCTGACCACTCGTGGGTGTTGTCGTCGAACTTGCCGTACAATTGTCCCGAAAGGATGGACTTGGGGTTCATTGTGAAGATCTCGGTCTTCTTGAGAGTCTCAGAGCCCTGCTCGCAGCAGTGGCTCATGGCCTCAGCGAGGGCATGAGTCCCAACAGTCTTTCCAGAGCCGGTTTGACCAACAACACAGAGGCCGTGGCGAACGCAAACCATTTCGTACAGCTCGATAATCTTCCTGATGAACTTTGGCTTAGGCTCAAGCTGGAAGATTTTACCGGAAGCAATGGTGACTCCCTGTTCGCACATCAATTCAATGGCAGGGATAAGCTCACCGTAGTCGGCCTCGGGTAGCTCAACCCCGGGGAAAAGATCAGAGGTGATACCTGCAAAGAGGGGAAGATCCTCCTGAGTAAACTTCGCCAAATTAACATCGTTTACCGAGCGGAGGACAATCTTGGTCTCGTCCCACTTCGGGTCATCGCCAAGCTGCTCGCGGAGGTTTCCGGCAGCAACGAGGATAGAATTGACGGCCCTCATACCGTAATCGTAGTGTTTCTGAGAGGACAACTGCTCGGAACACAACTGGAGGGTCTTGACGAGCTTTTGGGCATTGGAACGCGCAACCTCGAAGCCGAAGGAAAGGAGACGAATCTCTCCAATCATGGCATAGTCGGGAACCATCATTGAGCAGGGGCGGAAGAGCGCCTTGAGGTTATCAGGGAGCTCAGCGCGACCGGCATAACCAGGGTTCATAGTAATGAACGGGTTCGCGTTGTGATTGAGTTCAAGGAAGGAGCCAGCAAAGTGGAACTTAGTGAGACCCATCTTCTTGCCGGTGGTGATGGTCAAAATCTGCTGAGCGATCACACTAAGAACTTCAACATTGATGCGGTTGAACTCATCGAAGCAGCACCAGGCGCCACATGCAGCAAGCCCCTTAAAGAACTTGGCCATCGCCATGTAGTCGAGGCCGTCACTGCAATTAAAGACAACGCATTGGATCGCGACGGCCTTCGACAGATCCTTGACTGTCTCGGTCTTTCCAGTTCCAGCGGGTCCCTCAGGAGCTCCTCCGTAAAGCAAGTCAATAGCCCCAATCATCGTACGGTAGCAACGATCAGTAAGAGGAGTGATGACAAGGCGCATCGTGTTGCCGAGGTACTCATATCCGTATAGCGCACGGGCATTGACGATGCGAGCAACGGCAGTGTTATCACCCTCTTTGATAGCCTGCCCGTCCTTCCACGACTTTTCCCAGTAATATCGGAGCTGCTGGATCCAACCGAAGTCTGATACGGAGCTCACTCTCTCTTCAACCATCTTGACGCAAGTGTCACGTGCGTGCATGTCGATGGTGGTGAGGGCACCAAGGGTCTTGCGGTCAAGTTTCGAGATCTTTCCACGCACGAGCTTGACAATGCCGGCAAGCTGGGAGTTCTGGACAGCAATGCCTTCCTCGAGGCCGGCAGTTCCCTTGTCTTTAAGGAGCTTCTCCTGGATCTGAGTCCAGTAAATTTGCGAAACGAGAAGGATGACCTGCGCGGGCCAGTGAAGGGTCCACTCCTGGCGGTCGATCTCTTGGTACTCCTTAAGGGAAGCCTTGGTGAGATCGAGGATGGTGTCCCAGTGCGTGTACTGAAGCTCCAAGAGCCACTTCTCGACATTCCCCTTGTTTCCAGGAGATTCTGGATCGACGGGCTTCAAGAGAACGACCTTCTCCCCCTCGGCCGATATCATCTGCGTGATCTTGAGGTCCTTCTCCAGGCGCACCTGGGCGATACCCTCGAAAGCTTTGTTCAGATGAGGCTGGACGGCTCGAGGGTCCTTGGTCTGGGACAGAATCTCGAGTAGCTCGTCGTTGGAGAGGAAGAAGAAACGGGGGAAGTACAAACGCTTCACCTCGAGGTAATCAGCAAGGCCCTTCTGGATCTCGTCGAGCTGCAACGAGCGGAGCGAAGCGAAGCGAGTCGAGGAAAGGAAAGTGTGGGTTAGAGTTGTTCCGTTGTGGTGCTCGGGGGGCGAAGCTTAAGTTTAGGGGAGGGTAGGATATTGCTTGCTCACCTTCTTGTTCGCAGCCTTAAACTTCTCCTCAAGACGCTTCTCTGGGTTGGCCTGCTCCAAGAAATTAGGCTCGGAAGCACAGTCGGCCATGGCTTTCCTCCACAGGGCATCAACTCCCTGGTAGCGCTTGCTCTCAGTGGGGAGCTGGCGCATGATGTCATCAGAGGAAAAGATAGGCTCTAAGTACATCCAAGTACGCTGACACGCGATCCACTCCTCGATCAAACTTTGGGCGTACTTCAATCGGCTCTCCCAGTTTCTGCAGTCTTGCTCGATGGGCTTGATGAAGGGGGAACCGCGCATCGTCTGCGTCTTGACGATGTGGTCATCGAGGAGAGTAATGATGTCGTCGACGCCTCCAACGACCGAGGTTCCAGTCTCTTTGTAAGGCTTGACGATAAACTCGATCTCCTTCCACTCCTGCATCATGGCCTCTAGGGCCTTCTCCAAACCGTATTGCTTCTCGGCTGCGACGCAGACCTCCTGAATCTCTTCGATGTGATCGTCGACTTTGAGGTCGAGGAGATGCTGCAGAGTGAGCTCGTCATCGGGCTCAATATGCTCACCGAGCTTATCAGAAATTTCTTCCCAGTGCCTTTCCTTAAGGGCCTTGGAGGCAAGAGACCTAATGACGGGAAGATGCTCGCGGAATTCGGTTGTGACTCCGCGGAGTTCCGTGCAGCAGGAGGAAGCTCCGGGGAAATCGTCCTCCATGGTCTTGGCCATCTTGTAGGATACCTTCCACCACTCGGTGACGTTGGACTCAATTTCGTTCGCATCGAGGTCGGTGAAAGACCCGTGAAGCCATTCCTGGCGGGAAGTATGAAAGTCACTGACCATGTTCCAAAGCTTGTGGAAAGGAGAAAGCTCCTTTTTCGAGGCGATCAAACCGGGGTAGTCAGTGGGAGGGAAGCCAAAGACCTTCTCACGCATGTTAAAGTTGTCAGCCTGGGCCTCCGCAGCTTCAATCTCGGCCTGGAGAGAGTTGACAGACTCAACGTTTGCCTCCATGGTGGAGTAGTCGGAGAATAGGGCCGCCTTCTTGACAGCTGATTCGAAACCGATGAGCTTCTGCTCGAACTTCTCCTTCTCAAGGGCGAGCTGATCCATCATCTTGACCTTGTCGGCCTCAAGGTTCTCCATAGCCTCCGAAGTCTTCTCCTCTACCAGGCGGGGGAAACTTCTAATCTCCCACATGAGCTCAATCTGCTCATCGGAACTTCCATAATTATACTTGGTCATAGAGTAGATGCGATGATGGATATCATCTGACTGCGCAGAGAGGCTTGCGACTGTCTCCTTTGAGGCAGTGATGAAGTCCTTGAGATTCTGAAGCTCGACCTCGTCGACGGGCTTCTCGTCAATGCGGTCGATGATGGAAAGGTACTCGTCCTTGATCTTCATGTTCTCATCGTCAGCCTCTTCAACCATTCGAGAAAGGAACGTGTTGCGGATCTCGAGGGCCTTCGAGGCGAGGTTCGACTTTGCCTCTGAGGTATCGATGCCGAGGAAGCAAGAGAGCTCCTGGTCGAAACCAGCATGGGCAATTACATCGGCAGCATCATGGAACTGCTGGATTTGGGCAAACACCTCCTCGGTGGTAGGCTTCTTCCAGATGTCTTCGGGGATGCCACGCTCAGGGTCAGCGTGCTTCGTGATGGTTCCCTCAAGGAAAGTGTCGACGTAGTCATCGATATCGATCTCCACAATGTAATGGTATGTGTTGTAAAGCTCCGCAACCTTCTGGGGCCCAACGGCGGCTTCGGCGACGCGTTCCTTGATAAAAGCACGCGCAGAATCAATGGTTGCATCGACGATCTTAGTGGCATCAGATGAGTTCTGAATGTCGAGCACGATCCTAGGGGGGAGGTGGAGAAGAGACATGAGATCGGCGTCAACGGTGGTGAGCGACCGGATGGAAGCGACCATCCTGTCGACATTTGAGAGGAGGGAGGCCTCTATCTCAGCGGGCGAGGGGGAGAGCTCTACCGAAGTATCCGTCACCACGAGCTTCGTCTGAAGGAGAGAGTCGCGACCTGTGAGGCCCTTGCGGGAGTCGAGGGCAGGAAGGTCGGAGTTGTCCTTTACGGTGGTATCAGAGTAGCGCGCAATGAGGTCAACATAATTCGCTAAGGAGCGCTGGATGATGTCCCTGAGCTGTTGAGCCATGCGCAGCTCCGAGTGCTTGAAGAGACGGGCCAAAGAGGAGACATAGTAGGCCTCCTTGGACGACTGGAAGAAATCGTACACATCCTGCACGTTATCGACGAGCTGCTCGGTAAAAGCTCTGCGCCAATCAAGGGAGAGCTTCTCGGAGATTTCGTCTAGGTGCTTGGTCTGGAGAGCATCAAAGTCAGAGAGGAGGCATGGAAGCTTCAGAGAAGACAGCTCGGTGTCCATGAAGGTCGAAGTCGAGAAGTTGTTGTCGTACGTGTGGTTGAGCCACATGAACGTCTTGAGAACCTCGTAAGTACAAGAGTAGTGGGTCGACTTGACAATGTGAGTCGCCTTGGAGAAGGAGATGACAGGTTCAGGGATGGACACCTTGGCGCTGTAGGGAGCAGCCAGGCGGACAGGAGGGGCAGGCAGCTTGAGCGAACTATAGTTGGAAAGGAAGTCCTTGTTGTTCTCCAAGAGGTGCTGCGGCGAGCGAAAGTGTGTGTGGAGCGAGTGAGCGGAGTTCAGGATACGAGCAGAGGCGGGCGGGTAGGAACTGCTGTCTCACCTGAACAATTGCCACCTTCATGGAACGGGTGTACCCCTGGATGACCTCGCCTGTGAGATCTCGAAGGAGCTTGTGAGCGAGGACGTCGGCAGGGGTGGGGAAAGGTACCGAGGTGGGAAGCCCACCGGCGACTGCCTGGTGAATTCCCTGAAGGATGCTCTTCTGGACGGGGCGAACGTCCGAAACAGGGTGCTTGTATACGAAATGGTCGAAGCGGAGGCGCTGCTTGGCATCCTCACGTAGGGCGGCGGCGGAATCCCTGCGACGCTCCCAGAAAGCCTTATCCTCGGAGTCGAAGAGGAGGTTCATTCTGGACACCTGCTTGGTCTGCTTGGAGGGGATGAAAGTAATGTTGAACTTGTTGGTCGAGGTGTCAAAGGAGTCGACAGTAACCTGCAGAAAGCGGGAGGCGGGGAGTGAAGAGAGGCTGTCAGCAAGAGCGAATCGGAGGGGGGACATGGGATGGACCTGCTCCTGCCATGCTAAACCCACCTTCCTCCACTTCCACTCCTTTCCATCGAACTTGGCGGCAGAGCCATTAGGGCACGAGCTCAACCACTCATTGGGGGTCTTATCCTTCTCCTCAAACTCTGCCGAGTCAAAAATTTCCAAAGGCAGCTTGGCAACGTCAAGACGGAGGAACCTGTCATCATCTAAAGAGGGAGCCGACTTCTTCTCCTCCTCGTCCTCAGGGGCGGGGGGGGGCTGAGTGACGTAGTAGGCATCATCAGCGAAAAATGGGTGCGTGCTGTCAAAGTCGGGCTTGTTCTTGGCAGGGGAGAAATCCTTGCGTTTGCAAAAGTCCTTCTGTGAGGAAACAAACTGCGCAACAGCAGAGTCAGCGGGGATGCCAGACATCCGGATTGGGCCTGGGTATTCGCGAGCAGGCTCCGGTTTTCTATTCATTTCCACCCTCTCCCTTAACATTTCCTCCTGAGCAAGCTGCTCATTCGTCTTCCACGACTTTCGCATATTCTTGTAATCAACCTCAGCCTTATGCTTAAGATCACTGGTCCCAGTCTTTCGCTTGGACTTAGCATCCCTGTCCTTGGCCTGGGGGGAGGGGAAGGGGGCGGGGGAAGAGGGGGATAAGAATACGGAGGACTCGAGGAGGGGGGGGAGTGGGGATGGATTTGGGACCAACAGGATGGGCGACAAACATCAGCGGGGAACAGAGGGATAGAGATACGAATATAGCGCCAGAACAGCTAAACAAACGACCAGGATACCCCATAACAGACCAAACCATGACCCCAACAGCCCCTGATCGGTTAAAAATATATTACCTTCTGGAATTGTCCTATCCATTCAGGCAGCCGTCTCTGAGGGACCAATTCGTCCACATTCACTGTGCTAGGGTCCCTGATGGACTTGAACGCCTTCAAAGTGGCGCTCTTAGAGTCCATGTCCAGGAACAATTATAACGATGGGGAACTTCTGAAAACTGAGTGAGATTTCGATGTCTTTTTCATTCATTATATCAATCTTGATAGAATGAGTGAGTCGATCTTAGATATTTGGGACCTTTTGGATCATAAGAACCCCAGAGACTCGGAATAGAGCATCTTTATTCACCAATAAGTTGTGTGGGGATAGCCATTTCATAATTTGCCGCCGTCTCTTCGGAGGTCCACACTCTCTCTAACTTATTTCCACTCACCAACCTCTCCACTCGCCAATTTGCTACCTCTCAGGTTCAACCCCTGCAGCTTCAACTGCTACTCCCGCTTCAACCAGTGCGCCTGTTGTGGAGTGAGTACAGACTGTTCCTCGATTTATTACTCTTTGCCCCCGATGTCCCTGACTCTGACCCTTCTCCCCCCCTCCCCTCCTCCCGTCGTGAACCCCCCCCCACCGCCACTCCCTCCTTACTTAGGGCGATCGAGGAGGACGACGAGTTCGAGGAATTCACCCCCGCCAACTGGGACACTGCTGAAAATGATAAGGATGATGCTCAGCACTGGCAGGACAACTGGGACGACGACGATATTGAGGACGAGTTCACGGCGACGTTGAGGGCGGAGCTGGAGAGTTCTGCTATGAAGTAAAGTGTGGTCGAGAGCGTTGACCTTGTTTGTTTTCTTTTCAACCGCACCTTTCTTTTTATGTCTATTTCTTTTTATGTCTAGCTCCTCTACATTTTCTTGCCTCAGTCCCCCCCTTGTATATTGCCCACCACCCCACCCCACATCGGTTCCTCTCAATAGAATGCCTCCTCGAAACTGCCCCCCATCTTCTCCTCTCCTCCCTGGTTCCTCTGCATGAGCTGCAGCATCTGTTGTTCGTAGGGGTTGTGACTGACCCTGTCGTTGGGATTCGTTGGCGACGGAGTCATCATGAAGCCCCCTTCCTCCGCTCTACCCCCCCCCATCATCAACTTCTCTGACGAAGTGAAACTGAAGCGTGGCAGTGTAGGCATCCCCTCATCTAACTCCATACTTTTCTGCCTTAGAACCTGTATTGGAGTTGGGAGCTTTCTCTTCCCTCCTGACCTCCTCATCATCCCGCGTCCGTCAACTGGGCTTCCGATCACCTTCCTGTTCCTCATCTTGCTGCCACCACGTCCACCCCCACTTCCACCGCTGCTCGTTACGCTTGACCTGTTAGCGCCGAAGCTAATCATTCTCTTTGTCTCGTCGAACTTCGCATTCTCGTATGCGATGCGTCTGTTTTCTTCGTCATTATTACTCTGACCGGCACCCACCGTGGCGTCGAGGAAGGCTTCAGCGTTGTTCGGGTCGTACTCGAATTGTGCAACGTAGTCGTTCGACTTGACCGGTGTCACTCTCAACTTTGATTTCCCGCCGACTCTGTACGAAGGGTGGATCACGGTGTCATTGACGTTGAACTGCATTGATGTAGCAGACGCCGCCGGGGTATTGGGGGTGATCGAATTGAACGTCGCGATAGCAGGATCCGACGGCCCAACCAACTGTTGCATTGCAACCTTCATCCCACCTCCCACGCGGATCCTCTGAGAGCAGGATTGGAACATCTGCTGACGGGATTGCCACCCCACAGTTTCGTGTGGACTCTTTTTGGTGGTGAAGCTATCGATGCTGGTTTGAGGGCTTCTGTAAGGGTTACGAACGGTGGTTGGAGGCACCCTATTGTTCATGTTGCTCCACTTGTCGTTGATATCAATAGAACTCCTCTCCTCGAAGATTTGACTGCTGTCGTCTCGATTTTCGGCCCAGTTACCCTTATCCAGGCCCTCTCCGTAGCGCTGGACCCCCATCCGATTACATGCCTGCTCTTCCCCGCCAAAGGGCCTAGGCTTCTGCGCCGTGCGGCCATACGCTGCGAATGCCTTGGACCTCTCATCCACTGTCGTCATCGTCTTGTAATTGGTCGGCGTCATAGGCTTCGACTGCTGCTCAGCTACAGTTACCTTTGTCGTTGTCGTGGAAGTGACAGTCGGACTGTCTGTGGGACCGACCTCGTCGATGTCGAAAATCCCGTCAGCATTGGCGTCAACGACTGCTTCCTCCATCTTGTCGTGCTTCATACTCCCAACCTTCATACGTTTGTTGGGTGAGAATATGCTGGCGAGCCCCCGCCTTTCTCCCCTCCCCTTCTCCAACTCGCTCACAAACGGACATCCTCCACCATCGATCTCGCTCTGCACGTCGAGGCCCATGAATGACGATACCAACCTCACGGTGATCTTTCCCCACTTCTCGGGGAGCTTGACGGAGTGAACGCCAGGTTCTCTGATATCAGTCCTCCACATCAACAAGCCGCCCGGGTGGTCCGTGAATACAGCGAGAGTGTAGGTAGATTTCTTCACCTTCGACATGACAGTTTCCTTCCGTTTGATCTTCTCGAAGTAGCTCCTGCCCTCCTTACTACTAATGTTCCCCTTCAAGTCGAAGTCAGTCACATGGCACGTAACCTCCTTGGACACCATGTCAACCTTTGCATGTACTGATAGACTGTCGCTGAGAATTCGGGCGGCGGCAAGCTTCAGCTCGTCGCCAAAGGGGCTCTTCCTTCCTGCCGCCCTTTCCAAGGTCTCCAAGGTGGACTCCAAAACGTCCCCAAAACTAACGATACCTTGTCTGATGAGCTTTGCCGTTGTCTTCTCGCCGACACCCGGGAGTTGACTCAGCATACCGTCCGTGCTCTTCCACAGCGAGGTGTCGAAGGAGCGTTTCAGCAGGAGGCTCTCAAGCGCGATTTTGCCGTGGAGGGTGGTTCCGACGGAATAATCCTCAATGGCGCCGAGCATCCTTGTCGCGTAATCAACCATCCTAACCATTTCGGTCTGCATAGTGTAGTTCTCGCAAGTGTATCCTGAGATAGATGCCTGGAGCATAATGAAAGCCTTGTGTGACGGAACGTTCACCCTGAACTTGGAGGGAGCGAGGTCAGACTTGATGCGATACTTCGAGTTCTTGTGCATCTCGTTCAGCAACTTCTTCTCTGATCTCCGCAGCTGTACCTGGAGCTCGGGGCACTGGCTCAAGACATGTAGAAGATCTTCAGCGCCAAAAGAGTCAGGACGCAGGTCGATGAACATCTTCATGGAATTGAAGGGCACGATGTGTTGGGCCATGACCAAGGAAGCGTCTTCCGGGAATATGTCAAGGGAATCCACGAGTCTGATGATCTTCCTTTCGTGAAGAGCCTCGAGGCTGCTCATGATCATGTTGCGGAGGTAGTGCTCGACCTCCTGGTTCGTCGTACCTGAGTGGGGGAGGGGGTGGGGGGGATGGGAGGGCTTGAATTAGCGGCAACGACGTCAATGGTCGAGGATAGAAATGTTTTTGGACCACCGTACTCACCGTCTACGTCGTAAAAGTTTGGTCGAATCTTTACCCTGGTAGGAGCGGTGGTCAATATATGTCGTGTGTTTATCTTGACGATTTGCCACTCCCTCCCCCCCCCCTCCGCCTTACCTGATGTAGTAGAATGTAGACTTGATCCACAGGAGGGCGGTAGGGACGTCTTTGATGACATGTTGTGAAATCTCGGCGTTGAGCGTCTCAATAATCGTGGAGCGTAGCATAGACTCGATGACCTCGGAGCCCTCGATTTTCTTTTCGTACATGGGCTTGGATCTATTGTCTGTCATGACGACCGCTACTCCGCTGGTGTCGAGCCCCGGCCTACCGGCTCTGCCGATCATCTGCGTGAGCGTCGCGATGTCGATATCCTGGTGACCAGATGTGCCGCCAGAGCCTCCGCCCCTCCAACATCTTGTTCCCTTGATCACGACAAGGTGCGCTGGAAGATTTACCCCCATTGCAAGGGTCGAAGTCGCACACAGAACCTTTATGAGGTTCTTCATAAAGAGCGACTCGACGAGGTGGCGGTCACTCGAATGGAGGCCAGCGTGGTGGAACGCTGTGCCCGTGCTCAGGGCTTGCTTGAGGTTGTAGTCTGAGGCCTTGGAGCGGGCATCAGCGAGGGCGGCTCTATGCGTATTGTCGCTAATACGCTTACTACCCTTCCCGAGAGCAATGCTCAAGTTCTCAGTGTCCTTTTTGGAGTGGCAGAAGACAATCGTCGATTTGTCCGCACTGCGACAACGAGCGAAGCAAGCAACAGAAAGGGTTGCGTTGATGAGTGAGAATGACTTAAGTATCGGTTGAGTAGCCCGAAAGTCCCTTTTCTAATTTTTATCTATCCTCACCTGTACTCCGAGACTATGGACGGGACGAAATTATTGAGAGATTTGTCGAAGAAGAACTCATTGGTGTTGAAGCCGCAGCTCTTCACAAAGGTCGTCAGCGGCACGGGGCGGTAGGAGTTGCCGAAGCAGAAAGTCGAAGAGGGGGGGGCGCACACGAAGGCCCCGATGTCTGCGACGTTGGGCAGGGTCGCAGACACTGCAATCATTCGCATGAAAGAGGCCGAGAGTTTTTTAGCTCCCTTGCCTACCGTTTCACGTTCCTGAACAGTACGGCGAACAGTCTTCATCCTCGTGATGACAGACTCGAGCGTTGCACCGCGGCTCTTGTCCCCAAGGAGGTGCACCTCGTCGATCATAAGGAGGGAGACGTTGCCGAGGAGGTAAATGTGTTCCTTCCACTTCCTCGTGATGCTGTGGCAAGGAGCGAAGCAAAGAGCGAAGCGACGAGTTAGGAAGGCTAGTTATGAACGCGAGGTGGAACGAAGCAACGATCCAATGAAATATACTGCTTTGTAAATGTTGTATATGTTGTATATGTTGTATATGTTGTCTATCTACAATATCATTCATCCTCACCTGTCCCACTTCTCTGGAGTCGTCAGGATGACGTGGGAGCTGGCAACAAGCCGCATGGACTCCCCGGGCTTGGTGTCCCCCGTGACTCTCCCGATGGCCAAACCAATCCTGCTGAATCTTGCCTCCCAATCTCTCATTCTCTCGTCGCAAAGAGCCTTCGAGGGGGCAATGTACACTATCTTGCTCATCTTGCTGAAGTTCTTGGTCGTCCCGAGAGATGGGTCCTCCAGCCTCTGGCGCTGCAACAGGCGGATGATTGCCATCTCGAAGACGACAGTCTTCCCAGAACCCGTTGGTGCAGCCACTACGACATTCTCGTCTGTTTGAGCAACAGTATCATAGACCTGCGGCAGGCAGCGAGTAGCGATGTCAGGATTGTAGCGGGCCGGAACAAGGTTAGTTCACATATATTCTTCATATCGTAGCTTTGCTCCTCCACTTTGTTTCTTTCTTTACTCACCTCCGTCTGCAACTTGTTGAAAGTGTCAAACTTTGAGCTGAATATTCCTTGATATATGGCCGGGTATGCATCGCAGACTTTGAGGAGACGCGAAGATTGGTTTTGTTGGGGACGATGGTTGGATGGAGGAGGGAGTGGAAAATGAGGGTTGCCAGCCGCAACGGGTGGGACGTTGCTATTTTGTCCTAAATTTGATGGTTTTTGGGGGAGGTTTGTGGGATCTCTGATACGAGAGCGAGGAACCTGCTTGGTTGTCTTGGCGTAGGGGTTCACAGGAACTCTTGGGGCGGAGGAGTTGGAGAAATATGATGATTGTGACATTGGTGGGAGGTCCGAGGATTTGTGAGGATTCTCAATTGTTGGCGTTCGATAGGTTAGGAAAATAGTTGGAGGAGGTACACTAAAGAATTCGGGTGGTAAGTGGGAGATAAGAGGAGGATCGGAGCAAAGAAAACGACTGAAAAGGTGAGGAAAATAGGCCCCCATTTCAGGGAAAGAGGCAGAATTGTTAAGAGGTTGTCAGTTTCCCTTATTTGTTAAATGGCAGTACCCAAGGTGAGTCTTGAGACTTTCTTAAAGTCAGCGGCCCAAAACTTAGCGCAGAATCGCTCAGGGAGTGAAATACCACCACCCCCCGAAGGCGGGCTCCCGCGAACCCTTGATTTTCCCTTCCCCCAACCACTCCCATCCCTCACACTTACCCATACCCCCCCCTCTATCGACCTTTCACAGATCGGAGATCGGTTTAAGGCGACCTGGAATGACGGGAGTGAGCATAATGTGGAGGTGATTGAGCTTCGGAAGGATGAGAAGGGAAATACTGAGTATTACGTTCACTACGTGGGTTTTGACAGACGGTTAGACGAGTGGATTGACGCCAGTAGGTGCATGATGGACACTGTCGAGACGTCCGAGGAGAGGGAAAGGAAGGAGGGAGAGAAGGAGGAGGGGCGGACTCGGGGCAACAAGAGGAGGCTGACGGACGAGCACGGTCACACGACCGGGCACGGCAACCCTAGCACGAAGGACCCGGCCGTCTTGCAGCTCGAAAAGGAGCACGAGGAGCTGACCAAGGTGAAGAACATCGGGAAGATCCAGATGGGGAAGTACGAGGTGGATACCTGGTACTACTCGCCCTATCCCGACTACTACTGCAACGTGGACAAGCTATTCGTCTGCGAGTTCTGCCTGAAATATATGAAACAGCTGAAGACGCTCAGGTGAGGTTGGGGGGATGCCTAACTCTTCCAATTCAAAACGCTAACTTCGCTTTGTCGATTCGCAGCAACCACAAGAAGGAGTGCACGTGCACCCAGCCCCCCGGCACCGAAATATACCGCGAGGGCAAGGTGTCGGTGTTTGAAATCGACGGGGCCGAGGAGGTGAGAGGGAGTGAAAGAGCGCTTCCCCTTCAACATCGTCAATGCACTACTCGGAAACAAAAAATAACCCCCATCGCCCCCCCCCCCCCCCTTTAGACCGTGTACTGTCAGAATCTCTGCCTCCTCGCCAAGCTCTTCCTCGACCACAAGACCCTTTACTATGACGTCAACCCCTTTTACTTTTATGTGGTAACTGAGGTGGACTCCACTGGTTGCCACATCGTCGGTTACTTCTCCAAGGAGAAGTGCTCCGCCGAGGGCTACAACCTCGCCTGCATCCTTACTTTCCCCCAGTACCAGAGGAGCGGGTACGGCAAGTTCATAATCAGCCTGTCTTACGAGATAAGTAAGCGCGAGGGCAAGGCCGGGTCCCCAGAGAAGCCCCTCTCAGATCTCGGCAAGCTCTCGTACCGCAGCTACTGGCAGTACGTCCTCTTCACCCTCTTCGACTCCACGATGAAGTCCGGCGGCCCCATGCCGAGCATCGACGAGATCAGCGCAGCCACGGCTGTCAAGGCGGAGGACGTTATCAGCACGCTGCAGAGCGCGAGGATGATAGAGTACTGGAAGGGACAACACGCGATTAAGGTCGACGCGGGAAAGGTCAGGACGTTCCTGAAGGGATTCAAGGACAAGAACCTAAGGATATGCAAGGAGGAATACCTAACGTGGACACCACCAAAGGAGGGGAAGGGGAAGTAGTTGGGGGTGGGGGTTTCAACGGGGGTGGGCAAAGCAAGCGTGGTATATTTCTACCGTTGTTTTTTCAGTCCAAAAAGTGTTTTCTTGTTATGTTCGTGTTTCCCCCCCCCCCCGCGCCCCCTAATCACTCCACCAGGAGGTACATGCATATCCTGGCGGCGTTGGCCGATATTCCCAGTGGGTGTCCTATTAAGCTGAGCGCCGTCAGCGCCCCCATCGCCGCGATTGGGTAGAGGAAGTACTCAGTGTTCCTAAGGAAGGGGAGGGCCCGGTAGCCTAGGTGGGTGATGTAGAAGTAGTGGGAGAAGGCGGCGAGGTAGAGGAGGTTGGAAGCGAGGAGGGCGGGGAAAGTGTTGGAAAGGAGGAGGGGGAGGAGGAAGAACTGGGCGAGGTGGAGGTAAATGAAGAGGACAAAGTAGCTATTGGCGTGGATGTCAAACGCGTAGAGGTGCTCAACCTGCTGCTGGACAGAGTGGTTCCGCCGGGCAACGAGGTGGGTATTGGCGAGGTGGCGGAGGAAGGAGGAAAGGAGAAAGCCGAGGAGAAGGTGGATGAGGAGGAAGGTGACAAAGAGGCGGAGGGAGGAGAGGAAGGGGAGGTTAAAGGCGACTGTGTAGCATATTGTGGAGATGACGTGCAGCAAGGTTTGGAGCACGAGGAAGGCAGGGTCCTAAGGGTTGAGGGTATGTGTCAGGATTGGGTAGTTGGCGGTACTTGAGTGAGCGACTTGAGTTGAAATAGCAAATGGGATAGCATACCCGTTGAAATGAGAGAACAGAAGGGTAATATAAGTTGTAATGGGACAGTTTCGACGGCTCACTGACTCACATCTCTACTCCAATGATCCTTAGTCTGTTTTCTGTAGTAACTACTCTTATAAGCCTGCGAGGGGTCTCTACTACACAGCATCTGCATCGTGTCGAGGGCACTTCCCATGTCCATTTGTGAGATGTGTAAGGTTCTAGAGAATAGTTGTACACAGGGAGATTGATTGCGTGAGTATCTAACCCCTGTTCCGTGTGAGGGAAGCATTATAACGCGATTTATGGAACTGGGAAAGACAAGCCAAGACAAAGTCGACAATTCGTAATTTGGGCACTTCGTCGTGACCTGGACCTGGTCACAAGACCAAAACTACCCAACAACCTACTACACCCAAACTGCCGGCCTAGCAACTACCCACTATCATCACCAACACGCATGGACCCCTCCGCCTTGCACTTTCTTCGCACAAGGACGTTGCTTGAAAGGACAGCTTCAACCAGCAAATAAAACCTTTTAATGACAATACTTTTTAAATTTCAAAAGGAATATAGGTTCTTCAGTTACCTTAAGAGGAGCAGCGTCGCCGGGATCTCACCCGGAACCCCCCCCTCCTTCTTCCTCTTGAATTAAATATTCTCACTTTTTGTGCCACTGGGGTTCAAAAGTCTCATTTCCAACCCCAAAATTGGCAATGTTTAATAAAGTCGTAATAGTTGGAAAAAGAGACTCAATAAGGACTCGTGCTAAACGTCAAGCTACTTCAACAGGAAGAGAAGTCAAAGGTGGACTCAAAGGTGGGATAATATTGCTCATAAACAGCTGTATTGGAGCTCTGTTGACAAGCCGCTCGTTTTCACTTTGCAACCACACCCCTCTTAACTCACCCTACGACACCACTACACACCGCTCCAACCAACCCCAGACGCAGCAATAGGAGTAGCAGGAATCACACAAACATTCAGCGCAGAATTGTCTGATGGCATTAAGGATACAGAGATCAAGTATACAGGGCGACACAAAATTCCATGCTCTGTCACTGTAGTTATATCTAGCCTAGAATTCACAGGGGTGAGTGTGCGCGGAGTGGGCGTGGAGTGGGCGTGGAGTGTGCGTGGAGTGTGCGTGTTGATTTTATTGCGCAGAAGTCACTCAAAAAGATCTAACCAACCAAATTATCGCACGTAGCTCGTCCAAGAAGATGGGCTATGGGAGGGGGAGAAGAGGAAAGGGGCTTGGGGTAAGGCCGTAAAAAAGGTCGGGAGTGGCATCAAGTCAGTGAAGGCAACATCACCTTCTTGGGGACAGCTCGGCTCTTCGTTAAGAATTTGGACACCAAAGAGTACGAAAAAAAATAACGAAAAGGCGAAAATGAGGTGAGAACCCCCTCCCAAAAAAGGCACGTCGATATCATTATCATTTAGACTAACACACTAACGAACTCAGGAGGGAATACATGAGGACAATGTCAAGTGATGATTTATCTTCATTCCACTCCGACTCCGCAACCCCTCGCGCTCTTCAGCAGCGTCGCCCTCCCTCCCTAGGTATCAGCCGCGTCAAGTACAGCCCCCTCCTCCCCGGCGAGCGTTGCTACGTCCAGTACCAAGACGTCGAGGACCCCTCAACCCTGAACGTCCTCCCCCCTCCCCCCTCCCTTTCCCCCCCCGGCCGCTACCTACCCGAGATAGACGCGTACCTCCCCAGCTCTGTCTACTTCTCCCTAACCTCCGACACCTCCGGCGAGGGCGTCGCTGAGACTGAGCCCTTCCTCCTCCTCCGTCACTCAGTCTCATGGAGTTCCCCTCCCTCCCCCTGCCCCCCCTTACTCACCCCCCTAAGCCAATCCCCCCCCCCCCCCACCTCCCCGGCGCAACGCCGACCGGAACCACCACCAACTCTACATTTCCTAACCACGGCCCTGGCAACACCTTCCCCTGAACTCGACTCACTAACGATATCCGTTGACCGTACACTGACATTATCACTCCTACACTTCCCCTCCCGCGCCGTCGTCGCGAAGTTCGACATGAGCTTGGCTAGGCTGCTCGACCTAGGGGACGACGGTCTAGGGTTGAACTTTGTGCAGAGACGGGGGGGGGGGAAGTGGGGGGTTAGAGTTGGGACAAGGGTTGAGGCTAGCAACCCACCGAGGCAGGAGGGGGTGGGGAGAGGAGATGAAAGGTGGGAGACGGAGGATTGGGGAAGAGGGGAAGAAGCGTACGAGAGTGGGGGGGGGGACTATTACTGGGGGGAAAGAGAGAAGCAGGAGAGGGGGGGGGAGACGAAGGGGGGGGAGGAAGAGGGGGAGGAGGGAGGGGAGGATAACTTCTCTGATATCAAAAGAATGGTGCTAGAGAGGAAGAGGAGGGAGAGAATCGAGAGCGACAAAGCTGAGGACGAAATACGGAGGGTGAAGAGGGAGGACATGGAAAGGGAGAGGGGGGAAGGAAAGTGGTACGAAAGAGACGTTAAGTTGGCTGTCGTGGGGATGCTGCTGGGATTAGTGGCCATGGAGATAGCGAGATCGAGGGGGGGGGGGGGGGGTCAATAGCTGGGGGAGAGGACCGTACCCTTCGTCTGATTCTCTCCTTCCGTTAATTTTGTTGTTGTTGTTGTGAAAACGTATAACATATGTAATTACCATTCGAACCACCCAATTCACTCGAACGGCAAGCTAATCAGAATCTTCGTCATCCTTCTCTGCGAGTGAAAACGCTTTGAGTCCATGACTATGTCCCCCGAACCCAACCTCCCGTTTCCTCTTCTTCTTCCCTTTCCCCTTCCCTCCCTTCCCTCCTTTTGCCCCCCCTCCCCCCCCCATAGCCGCGGAATCGTAACACTGGCCGCAAAGGTCGTACCCGTCCCCCCCCCCCTCCTCCTCGCACACGCTGCACTCCCAGCGTTTTTTACCAGGCAGAATGTAAAGCATGCACACATCGCACGTACGGGGTAGCTCCCACACATCGCTTCTATCGACCCCATCGTCCGCAAAACCTATCACGAGGGGAGGGGACAACTGGAAGGTCACCTTCTTCCCCAGTCGAGCGGCACCTAATGAGGAGGGGGGAGGGAGAAGAGGAGATTTACTACCGGAGATGCAAGAAATGGGGAGAATAGAGACATCGAGCGCAACTGAAGTCGGAGATGTGGACGATCGCGTAGGAGATAAGGGCTGACGAGAATGTTGAAGAGGCGAACTTGTGAAGGACATGCTGGGGAATCAAAGCTGAGACGGAGAACGTGAGTACGGGGAAGGCTATTGTAGAGAATAAGGTCGATTAAGGTCGGGAGCGAGAGCGAGTGGTTCTGTGCAGTTCAATCCCGTGTTCTTTTCTTCCTTCCTTTCTGACCTTCCCGACCGTTTGCGGCTTGGCCATATTTCCCCAAACCTAAACCTAAAATGGCCACGGATCAAGATAAGAATCCGCTAACATCCACTGTAGAAGAGTCGATAATGGCCGCCGAGCAGTATTTAATGAATACGCTGCCTGAGCCCCCTGTTGGTGATGGTGCCTCCTCGGGTGGGCCGACCCAGGTTGGTCCTGCTCATGCCAGTGTGAACGCCTCGCTCCATTCCACCGACTCTATCGGGGAGGGTGACGGTTTCGTCCCCGGGGCCGACGATGGCGGGATTTCAGACGATAGCATCGCGGGATCTGGGGAGGAGGGCGAGGACAACATATATTACGCCTCTGATATTGGGAAGGAGGAGCAGAAACCCCTCGCTTGGACCGTCAACTTTGGGGGAGGGGGAGGAAAGAAGCCAGAGCTCAAGGCCCGGGAACGAAGCGAGCGTGTTGTGGGTTATGGTCAGAGGGTCGCTGAGGGGGTGAAGAAGGAGGTGGGTTGGGATGCAATTCCATGGCCACCGCTAAGCAGCATTTACCAACGCACGCCCTTATCCCCGCCCTTACCCCCCCCCTCCACACCCTCCTCGCCCCATTTCCCAACAGCAACAAAAACAGAGGAGGGAAGACTTCCACCCCCCCCCTTCCCCTACTCGAAACCTGTCCCGTCCCGCTAAGGAGTCCCTTGAGGCGGTCCAGAGCGAGAACACCTTCCAACCAAAGATCACCACGAAGGGTCGCAAGTTCCAGGCGAATAGCAAGGTCCATGAGAGGCTCGTCAAGTACGGGGAAGATAAGGGAAGGGTTAGGGAAGAGATGAGCAAGGATAGGGAGAGGGAAATGGCCCTCAAGAGGGCCGAGGAGCACCCCTTCCAGCCCAAGGTGACCAAAAAGGGTAGCACCGTCAGGGAGGGCGACGCTGACGGTACTCGTGAGAGGCTGTATAAGTTGGCCGGCGAGAGGGACATGATAAGGGAGTGCACGAAATACCACATGATGGAGGCCGAGGCTCGGACGCACACTTTCAAGCCCCACCTCAATCCCGACCTCCCCTCGAACCACGTTCCGATACACCTCCGGGCGAACAAGGTGATCGCCGACAAGCAAGAGAAGTTGAACGCCCTTCGTTCCTCCCTCCAAGCGTCTCCCGTCAGCGACCAAGAGCGAATTGGGGAGGCGTCAAATTCCGCACTCCGGGTCACGGACGCTGCGCACCAGAGGCTCCACTCGGAGGCGGCCAGGCAGGCCGAGAAGAGCGTCGCTCTGCAGAGCAAGTACGAGGACATGGAGAAAGAGGTGAACACATTCAAGCCCAGGTTGTGCCCTGGGAGCGAGGGGCTGGTGGAGAGCTATAAGAACAAACCCTTCTTGGACAGGCAGAAGGAAAGGGAGGAAAAGGTCGAGGAGAAAAGGATAAAGATCGAGGAGGATGCCGTGAAGGGTTACAGTGACATGTTCAAGCCTAGGCTTGGGAAGAGGAACGAGGAGGTGCTCATGAAGAACCGGCCCGAGATTGTTTGCGAGGGAGCGAAGGAGAGGGTTGAGAGACTGAGCGGGAAGGACGCGGAGAGGATCAGAGGCATGAAGGAGCGGATATGCACGGAGGAGTACTCCAAGTACGACTTCAGGCCGAGGGTTAATAATATCTCCAAGGCTTTGGCGCCGAATGGGAGCAGCGTGGAGGAGCTGGTGGGGAACAGGAGGGGCGTTGAGAAGAGGGAGAAGGTCAAGAGGGAACAGGAGGAGAGGGTTAAGGAGGAGGTGAGAATTGGTCGGGGGGAGGAGCTTAGTGACAAACATTCAGGGCTCCCACGATGTTTGACTAACCCTTGAATTTGCGTTGCTCTCCCGTTTTAACAGTGCACCTTCAGACCGAAGGTCAGCAAGTCCTTGCCCCGCCGCGTCAAGGAGACACGACAGGAGAGGGGAGGCAGCGACCGTGCAGTCACCCGCAGCATGGGGAGCGTGGACTTGAACAACCCAGAGGGAATCACACTGCAGGTCAGGAGGTACGAACAAATGAAGGAGGAGAAGAGGATGGCCACGATCAAGGACAGGGAGATGGACGAGTTGAAGGACTGTACGTTCAAACCGAAGACTAACATGGGGAAGAGGGGGGGGAAGGGGGGGGGGGGGAAAGGGAGGCCTGTGGTTGTTAGGGGACTGGGGAGGTACCTGGAGTTGAGGAATTTAAGCAAGGCGAAGGAGGAGGAGAAGGAGAGACGAGAGGCTGAAGCTTTCAGGGTCCCGGCGAGACTAGTCAAAACAAGGTACCCGGATGGGACGACGCAGGTTAAGGAGTTCCGGTTGAGTAGGGGGAAGGAGGGGGTTAAGGAGAGGTTGAAGAAGGAGAGGGAGGAGAAGATCAGGAGGGAATGCACCTTCAGACCGAAGACGGTGGAGTGGAGGAACAGGAAGGTGTTGGAGGGGATTCTTAGCGAGGCGGAGAGCGAGGAGAGTGGGGTGGGGGGGGTGGGGGAAAGGGGGGGGATGGGCGAATTCTGGGGCGAAATAAATTAATAGAGCTGCTTCGATTCCAGAAAATGAGGGATTAATGAACGTACGAGGTTCCAGTGTGTCCAGCGTCAAGCCAGATTTGAGAATCCATCATAGGTTGGAATTTCTACTTAACAAGCGCTCGTGTCATGAGCAAGTTCACCTACGATCACAGCAAGAGGGTCCCCGACCTCGAACTGTTCCCACTTGTCCACCAGAACTCGCTCAATCTTGGCGTTTTTGAAGAGAGGCGACAGCTTCACCTCATGCCAGCCCTCAAAGTTCTCCCAGACAGTGTGGTACATCTCGTCTGCGGCCGTTGTTGCAAAGCCGGAGTGAGAGATCGAGAGAAGGGTGGAGAGGGGGGAGATGGGCGCAGGGGGGGAGATGGGTGCAGAGGGAGAGGGTGGAGGAGGGATGGAGGACAGGGGAGGCGAGCCGAGAACATATTGCTCAGCATCGAGGATAATTGTTGGCTCGGCTAGCTTCATCTGGTATCTATTATGACCGAGTTTCAGAAAGGATGTCAGGGTTTTGCGACAAACGAATGTGGTCATTGTGGAAATGGGTTGTTGAGCTGGCGAGGAGAATTGGGTTGAGTGTTTTTTTGTGAGTTTCCCGTAATTTTGATATATATACGGACTCAAAGCAAACTAAGAAACGCGATGGATCTTGTGCTACGTTCTAAAATACTGAAATCTCCGTTTTTGGGCAACAGAGCCACAAAGGAAAAGTTACCAGGGTGAGTCACTAAATAAAGCTTTGAAATATAGGTAAGGCGGGACAAGAATGACAATAATAACCTCTGTTAAGACTTTCACCAGTTATTACTTGTCGTATTGTTGATTTTTATCTCCTATTCACATCAAGTTCAAGTTTATTTCCCCTCTTCAATCACGGTCGACTGACTGAGTATTCATTTGGTTTGGATTATTCGTCTCATAGACGAGATAATACTACTTTCGGCCATATTTCCGATACTGTTAGTATCATATTGGGGTTGCTATTGGGCAAAGAACCGCCATTGACGACGCAATGACGCATACTTGAGGGGTCTCACCATCCCTCTCCCTTGTTCTTTGTCAATCACACCACACTAACCCTCCTGAGCCCGTCAATAATGTAGGAACTCGTAGATAATCAGTTTTAAAAATAGTTTAGGCTTTCAACTGTTACCGAAAAGACGGGTGAAAAGATCCTCTCAACCCCGGGACTCTCCACTTCCCAAAATGCCCCAAACAGCAGTATACTATGGCACGGGGAGCTTCAGAGGCAATCGTGAACTCACAGAAGTACATTTTGCACAAGGAGTGACGTCGATTGGCGAACACGCCTTCTCCGGATGCTCCTCCCTCACGGCCATCACCATCCCGGACGGATTGACAACGATTGGCGAACGCGCCTTCAAAGGATGCTCCTCCCTCACGGCCATCACCATCCCAGATGGAGTGACTGCGATTGACAACTACGCTTTCCAAGGATGCTCCTCCCTCACAGCCATCACAATCCCGGACTCAGTGACGATGATTGGCGATTGCGCCTTCCAAGGATGCTCCTCCCTCACGGCCATCACCATCCCAGACGGAGTGACGACGATTAGTGAGGGCGCCTTCAGAGGATGCTTCTCCCTCATGGCCGTCACCGTCCCAGACGGAGTGACGACAATTGTTAACAACGCTTTTGAAGGATGCTCCTCCCTCACGGCCATCACAATCCCAGAAGGAGTTACGACGATTAGCAGATGCGCCTTCTACCTATGCTCCTCCCTCATGGCCATCACTATCCCACTTGGAGTGACGACGATTGGCGAATATGCCTTCTACAAATGCTCCTCCCTCACGGCCATCACCGTCCCGGACGGAGTGACGACAATTGGCGATTTCGCCTTCTACGGATGCTTCTCCCTCGCAGCCTTCACAATCCCGGACGGAGTGACGTCGATTGGTCAATGCGCCTTCTTGGAATGCTCCTCCCTCACGGCCATCACAATCCCAGACGGAGTGACAACGATTTGCGATAACGTCTTCAGGCAATGCTCCTCCCTCGCAGCCATCAGAATCCCGGACGGAGTGACGACGATTGGCTTTGGCCCCTTCTGGGGATGCTCCTCCCTCACAGCCATTACAATCCCTGACGGAGTGACGACTATTGGCCATAGAGCCTTCAGGGAATGCTCCTCCCTCGCAGCCATCACCATCCCAGACTCAGTGACGACGATTGGCCATACCGCCTTCAACGGATGCTCAGCCCTGACGAGACTCAGTTTATCTCCTACCGTCTCTGTCGGTAAAGGCTGCTTCTCAAACTGCACCGCCCTAATCTCTGCCGCTGCCGATCAAAATATGTCGACTGTCGAGGACCTCCTCAATTCTAGGTGGCACCGCATACTTGAACGCGTCGCCGTCCTGTCCTGCCTCAAGGCACCCTGGAACGACTTGGAGAACCAGCGTAGATCGGATAAGCCGAAGCGGAACTCGCACCTTGACGGAGATGAAGTGGTCGCGCTTCAGGGAATTGCGGCACGCAAGATGCTCCCCATGGTTATGTGGAGAGTTATTCTGGAATTTGTGTAACTCTAAAGTCACCGTTGAACGGCATGCAAAAGGGTCCCGATATATTCACGAACACCAAACGTTTTCTTTTTTGGAGGACGGGGTTACGGGAAATGAATTGGCCATCAAAGTTGGGAGGAATCTGAGGATCCAACCCAAGTCCAACCAATTCCATCAATTCCCTTATTACTTCTCCTCTACACCCTCCTCATCCTCTATTTGTCGACCCTCTACATTGTCACACTCTAAATTGTCCTCAATGTCAGACTTTGCATCTCCGCAAGCATTTCCCAAACAATCCTCCACTCTCTCCCTCGATGACTTAAAAAAGCTGCGATCAACTTGTACATCCTCCACTCTCTCATCATTCACTACCTACGCCTTACAGTTAGTCACTGATCTCCACGCTGACCTCAATGCCGACGTCAATGCCTCCTCCTCAACCACATCCATACTCACATACTGTCTTGTTCATCTTCTACAACATTCCCCCTCATCCGTGCCCTTCTGCCACAATGTCATATCTTCCTTAGGTTACTCCTACTCCCTCTCCACCTCCCTCCTCCGTCAGTCCTGCCGTCCCCTCCTCTCCTCTGAGTTATCAAAGGCAAGGAGATTCGTCAGGATCTACGACGACTTCCTACCAACCGAATGTCTACTATCCCTACAAAAAGCATTCGTCGTACCCCCACCCTCCTCCCCCCCCTCCACATCCTCCTCAAACTACTTCCTCTCCCACGATTACAACCTAAACCCCTGGGGTTCCCCAACCCCATACTTCAGTTACACAATCCCCCTCCCCCTCCCCCCCTCTTCATCAGGTTCAATCCCCCACTTCCTCCGTACCCTTTTAACCGTATCTCCCACCCCCTTAACCTCTGCTACACACATAGAGTTCTGGGCCCATAGTCGAACCTCAATATCCGGTCATCAGTTACACTTCGATACAGCATCAGAGGGTACATGTGGTTTACGTAACCCTTTATGGTCGGCTGTTTTATACTTATCCCCCAATGGTGGTGGCACAGTCGTAACGTCACAATGCACCGGTAGTAGAAGACTAGGTCGTGAAGCGTGGGTTTGTAAGCCCAAGGTTAATAGATGTACCGTTTTTAACGGAAGGGCACTACATGGGGTTATACCGGGGGGGGGAGAGGTGGGGGAAGGGAGAAGGACTACTGTTATGGTCGCTGTATGGGAGGGGGATCCGGGGGGGAGGGAATGGCCAAGTGAGGTTTGGAATGGTGGGGGGGAGGGATGGGGCAAGGTTGTTGGGGAGGAATGTAAGGTTGACGGGGAGGGGGAGGGGAGGAAAGAGGTTGAACCGGTGGTTGTGGACGAAGTCTGGGAGAGGGTTAATGAAAAGGCGAAGGAGGTAGGGAGGGACAGGGATGTTGCGCTGGAGGAGTGCTTTACATTTTAGAAATAAAAACACAATTAGACCGAGGATTGTCAGATTGCTGGATGATCAAAATTTTTGGGGTTGACTGGAACACATATTAGCACCTACACGACACTTCTGACTAAGTGGAGTAGCTTGAAGGCTTTGTTAATAAGGTTCTCATCGTAATTTGCCGCTATAAACTTACACTTGGGATAGGTTCGCTCAAAAATGGATTCACAATCAGAGGTACAATCGTCACACAAATCATCAGAGACCACAAATGCGACAGTATATAGTTGGGACGATTTGACAGAAGGTCAACAGTTGTGCTTGGAATTGGTTCGTGAGCAAGACTGGGATCGCGTCAAGGGGTATGCCAAGGAACATGGTCCTGAGGTTTTGTTAGGCGTTCACTCAGATAGGAAAGGGGTATTTTCAGTCCTCACAGACGCCTCTCGTCACGATAATGTTGAGATGGTCAAGCTTACCTTAGAGGCCGGTTTCGACAACAAGGGAGCCATGTACGCGGCCGCAGATGTATCAATGAGGAATAGTGACAATTCAACAATCTTGAGAATGCTCTTAGAACATGGACTTGACCCTAATATCGACCTACAATTCGAAGGGTTGGTGAAAGACTTTACCAACCTGTTGATGCTTGCTGCTAATGTGGGACACATTGATCAGGCCATAGCACTTCTCGATCATGGAGCAAATGTGAACAAGACAATGGTTGTCCCTAATGGAAATGTTGCTTCACCACTTACTTGTACTCTCTGTTATGGAGCACACGACATATGCAGACTGTTTCTCACGTGCGGTGCTATCCCAACCACCGACGACGTGTATAATGTTTTTTATCATTGCCTAATGGGGTGCAAAGGAGAACAACCTCACGTTAGTAGAGATGTCGCAATAAAGATGTTCGTAACATTTCTTCATCTCGGAAAGCCCGATTCTGACGTAGTTCGAGACAAATTCGATAAATGGCCTCCTTCCTATCGCGATCCTACAATCACCAACATCACGAAACATTACCTTCAAGGCCGTCCCTTCTGCTGCTTCATTTGCGAGGCTCTAACCGCCAAGGAGCGTGACAAGCTCCTAATGTGTCCCTGTCGCAACGTCGCCTACTGCTCGAGGGAGTGCCAGCTCAAGCACTGGAGGGAGCATAGGGTGCAATGCACGGGACCGCTGAACGAAAGGGGGGAGAGTGAGGCAATGGTCAAGAAAAGATCCAAGACAGGGAAGGGAGCGGCGGCGGGAGGAGCGGATGTGGGAGTAGCGGAAGGAGCAGGTGCGACGGGGAAGAAGGGCAAGAAGGGCAAGAAGGGCAAGAAGGGTAGGGGTAAGAAGAAGTGAACGAAACAATACAGTAATGCGGCGGCTATAAGCGATTTTTCAGAATTCTATGTACATCAAATTGCTTATTTTTTATTGCGATTAGCGTGAGAATGAACAACTTCATATTTCTCTGAAGAAACTTTCTCAGAGGCAGGAGGAGCAGAACACAGATTTTGGGGTTGGTGTGGTGGCAGTTTTGGTTAGACTCCAATATTAGACCTACACGACACTTCTGCCTAAGTGGAGTAGCTTCAACTCTTTGTTGATCACTTTCACGTCGTAATTTGCCGCTATAAACTTACACTTGGAGTAGGTTCGCTCGAAAATGGAATCACAATCAGAGGTACGATCGTCACACAATTCATCAGGGACCACAAATGTGGCAGTATCTAGTTTGGATCATTTGACAGACGGTCAGCAGTTGTGCTTGGAATGGGCTAATGACCAAGACTGGGATCGCATCAAGGGGTATGCCAAGGAACATGGTCCTGAGGTTTTGTTAGGCGTTTATTCAGTGCTTGTTGATGAGCAGTGGCACGTAATGTCAGTCCTCTATTGGGCCTCATACGACCAAAATGTTGAGATGGTCAAGCCTACCTTAGAGGCCGGTTTCGACAACAAGGAAGCCATGTGCATTGCCGCAGAGATATCAATAGAGAATAGTGACAATTCAACAATCTTGAGATTGCTCTTAGAACATGGACTTGACCCTAATATGGACCTACGATTCGAAGGGGTTGCGGGAGACTCTTCCAACCTTTTGATGCTTGCTGCTGCTGCGGGACACATTGATCAGGCCATAGCACTTCTCGATCATGGAGCAAATGTGAACAAGACAATGGTTCACCCTACAAGTGGAGATGTACTTTCACCACTTACTAATGCTTTCAGTTACGGAGCAGACGACATATGGAAGCTGTTTTTCGCGCGCGGTGCTATTCCAACCACCAACGACGTGCTTCATGTGTTTAATCATTGCCTCATAGCGTGCAAAGGAGAACACCCTAGCCTTAGTAGAGATGGCGTAATAAAGATGTTCACAACATTTCTTCATCTCGGAAAGCCCGATCCTGACGTAGTTCGAGAGGAATTCAATTCTTTCAAGGATTACTATCGCGATCCTACAATCGCCAACATCACGAAACATTACCTTCAAGGCCGTCCCTTCTGCTGCTTTGTTTGCGAGGCTCTAACCGCCAAGTCACGCTCCAAGCTCCTAATGTGTCCCTGTCGCAACGTCGCCTACTGCTCGAGGGAGTGCCAGGTCAAACACTGGAAGAAGCACAAGGTGCAATGCGGGGGCCCGCTGAACGAGAAGGGGGAGAGTGAGGCGATGGTCAAGGAGAGGCACAAGACAGGGAAGGGAGCGGCGGCGGGAGCAACGGTGGTGGGAGTAGCGGAAGGAGCAGTTGCGACGGGGAAAAATGGCAAGAAGGGGAAGAAGGGGAAGAATGGTAGGGGTAAGAAGAAGTGAACGAAACAATACAGTAATGCGGCGGCTATAAGCAATTTTTCAGAATTCTATGTACATCAAATTGCTTATTTTTTATTGCGATTAGCGTGAGAATGAACAACTTCATATTTCTCTGAAGAAACTAGAGGCAGGAGTATCGTGTACTTGACAGACCTTTGAGGTGAAGACATGGACGACGTGGGTTGAGATAAAAACACCGTTTAGTTGGGTAAAAAAGCTTTTTCTTAACCCCGTTGCTATGCGGCACGCAATGTATATCTTGCTTTGGTGTTTGTTCTTCCCAAACCACACACACCCTAGCGCCTCATAGAATTTCACCCTCAGTCCAAACTTCATCATCGTCTTCGCTAATGCTCCCTAAGCCCCCAAAGACCTTGATCCTCCCCATATCCTCATCCTCCCTAATCCCCTTCCCAATATCGTTAGTTTCGAAGAATTCCCCCTCATCGATACTTCTCACATACCCCCCCCCTTCAATACCCTTGTTATCTCTGTTATCCCAAATCTCTCTCCCCAACACAAAACAGCTAACCATAATCGTACACCCAACCGCTATCCCCGCACCGTCGTCGCATACATCAGGTCGTAAGTCAAAGGTCTTAGATAGTCCGGCGGCTAGGAATACTGATATGGAACGTAGGGTATCTGAGAGTACGTGTACACCAGCCGATAGTACATTCAAGTTAATCGGAAGTTCAGAAGAAGGAGTCGGGTCCGAGGTAGGGTTAACGTATCCACCCTCCTTCGGTTCTTGTTTTTTAAAGCAGCGTGAGAGGCATGGTAAACGACGGTTCCTACAGTTTGTTTTGTACAAATAAAGATTACCGAAGTCTAGGAGTAGGTTTAGAGATGAGAATATCATCATTATTGTTGTACCAACAACGGGGGAAACGGGAGGGAGGGTTAAGAGAGATGTTAGGGAGTATATTAAGGTGTATAAGGTTAGGAGAGAAAGGGTTATCAGCTAGGGGGCGGGGGGGGTGGGGGGGGTTGGAAGACGGGGGGGTGAGGTAAGGTGGTTCGGGATGTGACCTTGTGGAGTTGTGGGTTACGTTTGTTCCTCAGTATGGTCGTTTGGCAGCCATTTTTCAAGCTGGCGTTTAATCATAGTGCGTGTCTCCGAAATGCACGTCACATATCATAAGGGTTCTACAGTTATGGGCTAACTCTTCATCGGAACAAACAAAAACAAACAGCAAAACCGAAAACGAAAATCACGCCGACCCACAGTTCTTTACATCTTACCTGCATCATCGTGGTGGGCGGTGAGAAGCGGGGAATACGCGCGTGTTAGATTCCAAAGGCGCGTGTTTGTAACCATATTATTCTTGCGTATTTGTTTGTTGTGTATTGTTCCTCAGTATGGTCGTTTGGCAGCCATTTCGTTGTTACTGGCGTCAAATCATAGTGCGTGTCTCCGAAATGCACGTCACATATCATATCGGATTTTCATTTATGGGCTAACTCTTCATCGGAACAAACACGCAACACCCCCTGTTTTCACCCCCCCCCTCCTCCTCTGTTAACCCTTCATAATAGTACTCACGCTGCACATACTCGCGTTCCCATTAGTAATCCCATTCCTTTCATCCCTTAAATTCCAAGCGTAAGTCCCGCTATCTAGAAGCATAACAACAGAGTCCTCCATCATAGCTTTCGAGCCTGCTAATATGGAGAATATTAGTTGGATGATTGAGAATATTAAGAAGGAGAAGAAGGAGAATTTTAGGGCGAGGGTGTTTGATGAGGTTGTTGATTGGGGGGTGGATTGGGGGGGTGGTTGGGGGGGTGATAAACTGCTTGTTTGGGTGGGTGGAAGGCTGTTTGACAGACTGCTTGACAGGTGTGTGGTTGATTGTGTGGTTGATTGTTTGGATGATTGAGGAGAGGATGATCGGGAGGGTAATAGCGAGGATAGAGGCAAAGGTGTCATATTTGAAGGTTTGGGAAGTGTTTGTCTGGGGCGTGTGTGTTTTGGTGTTTGATGTTTGGTAGTTATCTTTGGATAGTGACACTATTAAGACGTTATTAAGACGTAATTGTGATGTTTAGTATGTTGTTATTAGTAGGATGTTCAATAGATATTAAACAATTAACGCGGAAAAGAAGAAAGGAGGCAAAAAGAGAATGGCAAAAGTTGGTGGAAGAAATCCCGGGTCCAAGAAATCTCCTCAAAAGGAGGAAGCAAGTTTTCTCCTCCAAAATGGCCAAATATACCGCTAGAATAAACAGACGCCCATTCACTCATCCATTCACTCTCCCATTTGTCCTTCTCATCATCTTCTCTATCCTAAACACCCAAACAATAACAAGCCTTAAACCAATCAATGCAAAAGTCACTCCAATCAACGCCAGAACTCTCGCCATAAAGACACTTGCTACATCATCTTACAAACCAGGGATGAGGTAAGACCTACATATAGACCCTTAACATTGATTAGAGCGTGTATTGACGTGAATTTAGAGGAGAATTTGAGGAGACCTGATTTACGACACAATCACCTCCAACTAATCACTAACTACTAAGTCACATTAACGCATTACCGTCTCTCTAATTACCCACCTAACCACCCCCTCAATCAACCCCCAACCACCCCCTCAATAACCTCCACAACCACCCTTAAAAAACTCTTCAAACCCTCCCCACAATTAGAATAACACTAGACACTACAGCGATGGATCACCTCCCAACCCCATCTGCACGATC
Source organism: Triparma columacea (assembly GCA_030267965.1). NCBI lineage: Eukaryota > Bolidophyceae > Parmales > Triparmaceae > Triparma > Triparma columacea. The sequence goes on from BRYA01000677.1 coordinate 61,015, forward strand.
TATGTATAAATCAATCCTTTCAACTGTCGGGAGGAGAAGGATCATGGTGAGGAATATATGGTCACCTTATATAAACGACTCCCTACCTTTAGGTACATCCTCCACTAAAAACAAACGTAACTCAGCATTACGAATCGTAGCAGCATTCCTAGACGTATCGATATGCGAGGTGTTTTACATGAACGTAGAGCCGTATGTAGCAGTCGGTGAAGGTATGAAAAGTATGGAGTTATTAGGCGTCGGTAAGAGCGGACGAGGGTTAGGTAACGCGGTTGTTAGGAAATGTATTAGAGAACACGAGGGGGAAATTAAAGGGGAGGATGTAGATGAGGATTGTAGGGGTAATATGGGTACGTGGTTAAGGGATAAAATCGAGGTCCAGGGTGGTGATGTTATGGAGGTTTCACGTGTTTACACCCTCTCCATACCCGGTGTATACGTAACTGTTAAGGGTCCTCAAGATTCATCCTCCTCCTCGGACGTTATGATGAAGATGAGGGAGAGGGGGATGAACGTTCAAATTATGAAGGGAGGGAGCTTGAAGGTTAAGGGGGGTGGGAGGATTAAGGACTGGGTGGGGTATGATGAGGTGAGGACGTGGTTATTTATTGAAACAGGGGAAGGGAGAGGGGGGGAGGACAAAGGAGATTCTCTTTTAGAACTCTAAAGGGGAGGAACAGAAACACTCTTGAAAAACTAACGCAAAAACGTCTCGCTTTCCACTCCCACCAAAAAACCCCCCGCTTAGGGTGAGTGGTGGATTCAGGATCCTAGTAGTACCCTCCCAGTCCTTTGCATGGGTACACCCCCCGGTCTTGTCGTCGACCTTTGTTGCGCCCCCGGTGGTAAGTTAATGCAGTTGAGTGGTTACGGTATCCCCGTCGTCGGTGTCGAGTTAAAGGGTAACAGGGTAAGGAGGGTTAAGGAAAACCTTAAACGAGTCGGCATGGAACACGTTGATGTACACGAAGGGGACGGGAGGGTTTGGAGGGTTGAAGGGGGGAAGGAGGTTAAAGGCGTACTGGTTGATGCACCGTGTAGCAGCACGGGGACGGGGAGAAGGAACTCTGATGTTATGTGTTATGAGGGAGGGGATTTAGAGGAACTGGTGGAACTACAGAAGGAACTTGTGGAGAACGCGGTGGGGATGGTGGGGGAGGGAGGGAGGATTGTGTACTCGACTTGTAGCTTGCTGAGAGAAGAGAACGAGGAACAGGTGGAGAGATTCTTGAAAGAGGTGAGAGGGAGGGGGAGACGACACCCGGGAGGAGTGTGGGGTGTGTGTGTGGGGGGGAATGGGGGAAGGTGTGTGTGGGGGGGAAGGTGTGTGGGGTGGGGAAGGCGCGGGGGGCCGGAAAGGTGTTAGGCGCGGGGGGGGGCGGAAGGCGGTAGGCGCAGGGGGGCTCACTGTAACC
>BRYA01000678.1:13389-70170 GCA_030267965.1 Triparma columacea
GAGAGGGGGGAACGATGGCCGCTGAGAGGGCATACATAGCCACAATCCATAGCCACAATCCCTTCTCTTTATAAACTCTGATCCATAATCCTCCACAACTCCGCCCACTCCCAGCCTATTCCAAACAGTATTCCAAACACACACACACAGTACGCACCTCCTGTAGAGTTTGAAAGAGCATTGTACTCCCCAGCATTCAATGTGACAGGAATATTAGAGTAAGGACGATACTCTGGTGGGTTACCTGGAGAGATTACTCTGCATGGGTGGGTTGAAGGTATGAAGGAGAGGAAGGAGAGGTGAGTTATTTGCAATGTGGCTGCAATTTGGTGACACATTTGGCGAAGAGCGGCGAAGAAGCGGTCGGGAGGGGGAGCAATTTCCACTCTAATCACACACCAACGAGTTTAAAATGTACTCACAGAGTTCCAGTGAAAGAGATTGTTGCGTCATCATTATTACGAGCATCAATATGTGTTGCAAAGAGGAGGAATAAGGATAGGAGGAGGAACATAATATTTTGCCTTTTCTTTCGGTCGAATTCGGAGTTTCTGGATCTATTTTCCCCAAAAATGAATCATAACGACGGTGGACCATTCAAGACGAGGCGCAGAAGCAGCTCTGGGATATTGTTCGAAGATAGTGAGGCGCTGGAGGCCAAGCACAATTCCATTTGTCTATTGAAGGGGGGATTCCTCGGTGTGACTTACAGTGGTCAAGCTGGATGCGAGACGACACTCATCCTTGACATCTTTGAGAGCAAGGGGGGCGTTGGTGCTCTAAAGGAGAAGCTGAAGAAGAAGGGGAGGGAGAATGACGTCCTGTTTGGATCTGTCATTGAGGAGGAGAGTGGAACTCCGAAACACTGGGTTTTCATTGGGAGTGAGGTCTCCTCGCTCAGCAAGGGACGCGCCTCCATGCACAAGACAACAGTGTTCAACCTCCTGGAGGGGTGTAAGGGCGAGATCAGCCTGACGAGTGAGGACCTGTACGATGATGTGCAATTCCCAGCCGATGAGATTAAGGTGAGGGTGAGGGAGTTGCGAAGGGAAGAGCGAAGCAAAGAGCGAAGCAAAGAGCGTAGCGATGGTGTTTACGATAGTTCTCTGATCACCCCCCTGTCCTAATACGGTATGTTGACACTATAATTGAACCCCCACACTGCAGAGCATGTTCAACAACGGCAGCACTATCTCCCCCCTCCAGGGGGTCGAAGACACGGGGTCGCTCTCGCAATCTCGGGGTTCCGATGCATCATCCGTACCGACTCCCCACCTCCTCCCCAAAAGCGCCGAGACAGAGATGACTGACAACAACAGGGGGGTCCAGAAGCTTACCGAAGAGTTTCAAGCCGCCATCGTTTCACCCAGGTCCCTCGAGTCGGTCCCCGAAGACGCCAGGAATACGAGCGGAGGTGTCGTCACCGACCACCTTCCGGCGAGTCAGATCGGGGGGGTCGAGACCAAGGTGGGACACCGTTTCGTCAAAACCACAAATACAGCACAGCTAAAACTATCAATGCCGCAAAACTCACTCCCCCCATACTTTCATAATTCGCTTCCCTCATCACATCCCAGCTGACCCCGACCACGCCCCCTGAAGTTTCCAAGCCTCGAGTCACGGTGGCCACGGACTGCTTGTCCCCGCAAACACTTCGAGGGAAAACCCCAGAAGGAATCGACCCAGCCAAGAAGGAGCAGTTTCTCTCCGACGAAACCTTCAAGGACATTTTCGGATGCAGCAAGAAGGACTTCAACGGGAAGGCCAAGTGGAGGCAATTGCAGATGAAGAAGCAGCACGGGTTTTTCTAGCGGTGGAAGGGAGAGTTCAAGGGGGGGGGGGAAGGGGGGTGAAAGACGCAGAGTATAATGTTCGATGAACATAAATACAGAGTTTTTGCGTAGTTAGGTCAACACCGTTTGAGGTTGACTTTAATCGAAAATCGGCAAAATTGAATTGTCTATTTTGTACCTAAGAAATATATATTGTTATTAACAATCAATATAATAAACTAATTTAGTAAATTTGATACTATTAAACTTTTTTTGACATCTCAAGAATATAATTTTAGTAATGTCTCAAATGTAACTTGAAATATACAATTATCTCAGACATATTCTTTTTTGAATATTTTCGTATGTTTATATGACCTAAATAAATTTTTGAAATTTCTCAGGTGTAAATTATTTTGCTATATAGTTTGTTGTACATTTTGAAATCAATTGAGAACATTTGATACACATATAAAGATATTGAGATATCAGTAAAGAATTTAGAAGACTTTTGAAACATGTTGCGAGCAAAAGCGATTTTTGTAATGACAAACAAACGTAGTCTTTGTTCGTTAAGAGCGTAACAGTTGTCAATATTCTTAGTCCCTCTTACGTCCCTTGTAATTCACAAACCTATTGTACATTTTTGCCCTCTCCTAATGTCAACTAACTAGGAAGCTTTCACAGGCTAATACAAGGACCTAACTGATTGAAATTCGTAAGCAAGATAACACTTTTATATATAACATAACCCTTCACAATGGCAAGCATTGCCCCCATTGTTCCCAATACTACTACACAGAACGATAGGATAGAGAGAAACACGACCAGCAGGCACCGTCACAAACAGCACAATGAAGACGACATTACCAAATCACTTGCTGAACTCCATAGTAGACTTCGTAAGCAAAGAGAATTGCAACGCCTTGGAATCGACCCCCAAAACTTTTTGGACTGGAAAGTTACGCCATTCAAAGCAGTATTATGGACATGTGCTATCATGCTATCAATGTACGCCATGACAGGCCTTTTTTGTTGTTTGAGCTACATGTTTGTTCTAGCAATAAATCATTTCGCTTCGCCTGACGATGACGACTTGCCAGTGCTCAAATCGCGGCAGTCGCTCACAAAGGCGGCTCTCTTGCTGCTTGGAATGACCGGATTCTATCTCTCTTTGGTTGAGTTCGCCTTATTTCATATCATGAGGAGAAGGTCCATTTGGTGAGTATTCTGAGATGCTTTTGCGTGTTTTTTGCTGCTGCTGCATTCTGTTTTAAGCAATATCGCGCTTCTTATTCTAACATTCACACACTTCTTATTCTAACATCCACACACGCACACGCAGTTATCTGACTCTCTTTACCCTGCCGACTTGTCTTGTTTCAGCATACGGGGTGAGGAACGGACAATGAATAGAAGATCATTTCGAACCTTGCATTAACAGGACTCTCTCTGCGGCTCATTTCGCTCCCCTCATTCACTCCTTTCCGCAGCTCTCAAATGTGTCATTATTTTCTGATATGCCAGGCTACGCAATAAGCGCCGTTTCCATCTTCAACTGTGGTTTCCTCGCAGTGTTGTTCACATTGCTAAACTTATTAGATAAGTCGGTGAGAAAGGACCGGAGGGCGTAGCGACGATGTACTCTCTCTCACCCCCCTTCCCCCCCTCGCAGCATGGATCTGCCTACATATCCTTCGCTGCGACAAGGGATGCCAAAATACGTTTGGAAGAGAAAGGCGGCAAGGTTGAGGTTGATGGCAGGAAATCCGAGACAAAGATTCATTTGATGAAACTCGCAATTTTCTCATCGCTCCCTGTAATTTTCATCCTGCTAGTACTACTCTCATACGTTGTGGTGATTTTGCAACTGTTCCAGGCGAGTTCGAATAATGCCTGGAAAGTGTTCATCACCCTCCTAGCTTTCAGCGTCAAGGTGCTCGGTAACAAGGGTCTTCTTCTCATCCTCGCGAAGAGAACACCCGTCCATGGCTAACTGATCTTGTAATCTTTGTCTACGAGTACGCCACTGCCTTATTATGCCGCCTTCTGCAGATGTCGATACCCGATAAGACCACGGCCCAACTTATCGCGCTGGCGACTGCCGTGGTCGAGGTAGCGACTCGCAACTTCTTCTTTGTTCTTTTCCTCAAGGGAGGCGCGGACAATTCCCACTGGGGGGAGGAGGGTTGGATGAAGTACGCAAAGAGGGCGAAGCTGCGAGTTCAAGATTGCGCGAATGATATGGTCGTGGAATACCTGAGCACGTTCACCTCATCCTTCTTCCTCCTTTATTTGGAGCCCAGCCAGGTGTTCAAGTTCGCATCTGATAAAACAATTTCCAAGAGCACTATCTTCACATTGGCGGCATACCAGCTTGCACCTGAAATCGCGCTAGACTTTTACGCGACATTCATGGAAATCTTGGCTGGACTGAAAACCGTGCACGTGTGCTACTGGAACCCTTCCACTGGGTCCGACCCAACCAGCCAGTACTATTTTGATAGATTCGGAGACATGGTAAAAGCGTTCATCACAAAATTAACCATGACGACAGCTGTCACTTGTTTCGTTTTGCTTGTATGCATCAAATAAAAGTTGTGCGTGAACTCTCAACTCTACTTCACCCCCCAAAAAAACGAGCACGTTGTACCAGTGTCTTCAACTTTGTTCGATACAGCAGGAAATATTTTAACACATATTTCGCTTTGTAAGGATAAAATGGCTTTCATTTTTTTTCCAACCCCCCCAACCCCCAAGCAACGTCCTCTAGAAGCCTGTAGCCAATTGTCTCAATGTAGGTCTCAACCATCCATACTCCTCATCAAGTTCCTAAAGCGATGCTCCTTTCCTAGTTTCCACCCCCCCCCCCCCCCCCACTCTTTGTCACACTCGTTTAACTCCATGATGTTAACACTCGATTACGGACTCCCCTCAGATGACACATCATTATCAGTCAGTCGAGTACTGTGGCTGCTCACGACGGTGCTCTTCCTTCTCCTCATACTAGCTTCCCCAGGCGCAACCTTGGCACTGTCTTTCCTTGCTGGCATTAGCTTGACCCTGTAAATGAAGTCCACAATTGCGTAACAAGTAGTCAGCATGCATGCCATCATCCCCTGCGAGCTTAGAAAGACACCCCACAAATTCCTCTCTCCAGTGACTAAAACACTACCGTAGGCCACATTGTATGCCATAGCCGAGAGCATCAGGAGAGGTTGGGCGAAGATCATAATCGTATAAGCCCGCTTCATGTCCGCGGCCAAAGATATGCTCTTCTGATCGGGCGCAGCGCCGCCCAGTAACATCTTGGCTATCTTAGAACCACCAATGCGTAGTGCTATAGACATGACGAATGACACAAAGTTCGCAAGCAGTGTTATCATGCCTACCAAAGATGCAAACCAGAAAACTAGGCATAGTACCAGCACAAGGACGACGCAAGTCTTGAGGAACTTCTTGCCGCGCTCGTACTTTGCTATGTTGTGTCCTCCGCTGACCTTGTCTGTCTTGATTGCCACCGTCAACCAGGCGATGGCAAGCACATTCATGCTCTGAGCCACGCACATGACAGTGATGGGAAAGCTCCAAAGGAGGGCCTCGAACTCGTGGTTGTCGATGATCAAGAGGCCGCGGCCTGTGACAAGCGTGGAGGGTTGTGCAAGAATGGTGTTTTACGAAGAGTTAGTATCGCAGCGGCAGTGTGTGAGGCTTGAGATGCATCTTATACAGAATTAAAGACTCCTGCGTATTTTCTCCCTCGCAATCCTTAACGTTTTCAGCCCGTCACTTCGCTCCTCATCTCATCTCACCATAGAAGACTGGACCGTTCATGATGCAGGTAAAGAACATGCCCAAAGTTATTGTCAGCGCACAAACTGAGACGGAGTCCAGGTAGGGCAGGTGGGCAAGCAGAGAGGAGCTGCCCATTTTCTTGTTGGAGGCCAGCGCGGCCTTGACGAGGAAAACGGAGCACTGAGTAGCTCTCACGAACAGGAAGATTGACACCAGGAGCTGGAGTGACTGAACAGCGTGATGGTAATAAGCAGCCGAGCCAGCCACGTTGGCATCACAATCAGGTCCATCCAGGGCGTAAAGACGGTGACAACCGCAACGATAATCAGTACCGTTCTCGTCGGGGAATATGAGTTCACTCATGCCCCATTCTGAGTTGTTGGAACTCATGGGCTCGACAGTCACGCGGAAGCACTCCATGTAGCGGTGGGCCGGCACAGCGGTGTTCTCACAGTAACCCTTAAGCACCTTAGATGTGGGAGCATATGCGTCGTTGGGTGTGCACGACAACTCAGAATAATAATATCCATCAGCTGAAGACATGCTTCGAGTCAGCAGTAAGTCTGGGTGAATATGGCACCGACACGGTTTAAACTAGTACAGTGGAGAGGGGGAAAAATACGAGGATGATGTTTGAGATATGGGGAGGACAGCTGGTTGGGCCCTGTGGTGAATACAACAAGGTGGAAGTAACAGCTCAGCAATAGTGGAAGAAGTGATGGGTGATTGGGTTGGCAGAAGTCTGAGTCCTGAGGGTTCTTTCTCAGACTTTTGTTGCTTGTTCCGGAGATTTTCATTCCACCCCACCAACCACCACCCCCCACCCACCCACCCCACAACAACCCCAAAAATGAAGGGACCACTCCATAAGTCGTCGTCCATGCCGACCTCCCCGACCGCCGCACTTCCAGGAGCTCCCTCACCCTCTGCCCCAAATACAAAACTTCGAGTCCATAACAGTAACATTAGCGATACCCAAAAAGCACCTCCCTCAGGCCTCGCTGGGGTAGAGCAGGCCAGTGTCCGGGACATCATGAAGGCACAGTTCATGAGCCAGATGGGCCGTTCTCAGTCAGCTCCAGACATTCAGAGGAGGGACTCAGTCTCCCGGGGCCGTGTTGCTTCCAAGAAGCAGTCCACTAGGAGGGTGCTTCTTGAGGAGCCCGACTTGTGGGAGAGGTACTTTGACGAGGATTGGGAGGAGGAGCCCGACTGGAAGCTTTTATTGACCGGGAAGCTCAAGAGGGCCATCAAGCAAGCCCTCTGTCCACCGGACAGAAAGAAGCACAGCACCAATGCCTGCGAGTACGTCCTGAAGCACTGGCTTCATATGAAGAAACTGCAGGTTGACGCGATCCATAACAAGCTCGGGATCAAGGAGCACAACTTGGTCGAGATGGATGCGGACTTGATGCTCATCAGTCCGACTTTTGAGGAGTATGTGGATGGCCTTCTGACGATATGCAAGATGAAAAGCGGAGGCGTTTGGGACATGGACCAGAAGGTCGAGATGTTAGTGGGGGTGTACGGAAGGACGAAGGGTGGACACTTGAACAGGGATGAGTTTGCAGAGGTAAGTTCTTCCACGTTTGTTTTTATACTCCACCTTTGTGGACGGAATCTTAACCCCCCCCCCTTCCCCCGCATGCAGATGTTGAAACACCACGCGAAAGTCAAACCCCCTCCCAAACCCCCCAAATTCGAGACCGAAGACGAGCAGATCGAGTACGAAAGGAAGGTGAAGAGGGGGGAGATCACTGTACCCAATCACATGGACCAACCCGAGTACGAGCTGTACCTCTACCGGTGGCTCAAGAAGGAATTTGCTAGCTGGGAGAAGGTTCAGGGCGACTACGTTACTCTCAAGACTGCAATCACGGGGATGGAATCAAACCACATGCTCGAGGATCATTTTAGCATTGACCTGTGGGCTCTGTTGAAGGAAATGAAGGCGAACGACGACAAGGCTGGGGAGCGACTGACGTACATTTCGGTCGCAGAGAACGCATATCAGAAGTACCAGACACAACTCGGTAGGATAGCCCCTGAAAAAAGCGACAAGAGGAAGGAGGAAATGCAAAAAGCTCTCTTTGACATGACTTCTGCCAACTTGGGGAGGCGCACCACGTCCACTGCCGGTACAAAGAAACGGCCGAAGAAGAAGAAGGGCAAGTAAATCTACCTGTTGATCATTTAAACAACGACTTGCCAGTCTGGCTACTACTGGGGTGATCATGAGTTATTGCTCCCCGGAAACACCCCTTCCTCTTGCAAAATACTCAGCATCTTGGCCACGCCATCCTCATCATTAGTGAATTCGGTGACTCTCTTAGCAACCTTCTTGACGACATCTCTCCCATTGACCATGGCAATTCCATAACCAACGTCGCGGATCATATCGATATCGTTGTCGCCGTCGCCAAAGGCGACAGTGTCCTCCATGTCGATGCCTATTTTCTTGCACAACTTCCCCAAGCTCCCCCCCTTGCAAACGTTTGGGGCTAAAACTTCCACAAAAAAAGGTGGCGAGCCCCTAACTAGCGTTGTGTCCGCCGGCAACTCCTTCTGAAGCCTTTCCTTCAAGCTGTCTGGCTCGTCAGTCATCACAAGCAACTTCAGCGCACCCTCTCTCTCCTTGACACCAGCATACTCGTCTTCTACAATGGTGTGAGTGGCTCCGGTGAGCTTGGCGTATCTGCGTGATTAGCGAAGCGAATCGCATGAGGGTCAGGACAACAATAGGATTCCATTCAAATCTTTCCGCGACTCGCTTCTCTCGGCGCACCTTTCAATGAATGCTCTATGGGTTTCGTCTCTCGGATCCACAGTGATTGTATCGTGAGTATAATATTGGACCAGCAGGCCTTCCCTCTTAGCAAATTGCAGAACTTGATCGACGGTCGACACAGGAACAGGAAAGGTCGCGGAAGGCAACGCCTTGCTTGCCTCCTCCCCTGCAACGAAGTTTAGTAGCATGCCGCCGTTGTACACGACGGCGGGAACGTCCACCTTCAATTGCAAAGCGTTAATGTGTTCGTAGACAGCCGGCCCCGATCTACCTGTAGCAAGACATATCTTCACCCCCAAGTCGGAGAGCTCCCTCAACTTGGCCTTGCTAGCCTCCGAAAGAACGTGGTCGTTGTTCAGAAGTGTACCGTCCATGTCAAGCGCGACCATCTTCAACAGCTTATTCTCCTCGACCTTGGGTTTCTTGGCCGCTTTCGTCGCCTTCTCTCCCTCCTCAGTCTTCTTGTTCTTCTTCTTGTTATTTCTCTTCTCAGACGTGTCAAGAAGCTTGAGCACTTTTGTGATGGAGCTCGTAACCCCAACGTTTCCCATCTCTTCCCTAGAGACCCACCGGTAGGCAGTGTGAGAGGACAATTCGAGTTTGCCCTTTTGTTCCCCTCCGACGACTACAGGAGGCGCATCAATGTCGTCGCTTTCTCCAGGCGATACGTTGGTCGTCTGAAAGTCGACTGCCATGAAGTGACGAATGTGACTGAAGACGTGAACCAATCCGGCATCCGGGGTAATTTTTTTGGGGAGTGAGAGCTCCCCTACATTCCCCCTCAACAACCCTCCCACGAAGTTCTGCAAAACTTCTTGCAACTCATGTTCCGCGTAATTGCTCTGCGTGAAGGTCTTGTCCTTCCCCCCTCCCTCCTTCGCGGTTTTGACGGCAGAGACGACTGAGGGGAACTCCCACTGTTTGGCCAAGAGACCCTTATCAGGTCTCCTCCCCATTAGAAATTTCCCGTCGGAGGACCTCTTCAACACCAAAACGTTGTGAATTTCGTCCCTCTTTCCCTTCTTCGGCGGATCCATCGGAAGCGACAAGTGCGCATTCACCTTGACTGTCTCCAGGGGCAACCCTTTGTTGATGCTCTCAATCACACCATTCAAGAACCCAAGCGTCCCTCCTTCACCCTCCACCTCGCCGCAAATTTCGCACGTACACTTTTCGGCAATTTTCCTGAGTTCCTCTGGGTTCCCTCCATCCTTCACAAAGTCCCAAATGTCTCCTGCCAGCCTTGTCGTTAAGTAGTGGTCGCGGAGGGGGTCCTTTTCATCCATACCGGTTCCCTTCGTCTGGCAGTAAGTAGCCCCGAGCTCCATGATAGCCTGATTCATGACACCGCTGGGAACATCCGCGGGACAGACGCCGTCGGCGTACAATTCCTCGGCTAGCTTCTGAGAGAAAGGGCCGGCATACTTCCCCTTCACGTGAGTTGCCACTCCTGTAAGCCTCGAAAGGACGCGCAATACGTTGCCGTCGACCGCGGGGGTACGCACGCCGAAGCAGATGCTTGCAATGGCTCCTGCTGTGTAGGGACCAATCCCAGGGACCTTCTGAAGCTCCTCCAGGGAGGAGGGAAACACGATCTACGGAGGAGCCGAAGCAACAGCCAAGGGGAAGGACGGGGGGTGCGGTTAGCGAAGAGACGAAAGTAATAATTATCCATCGATTAATGTCGCCGCTGCCCTCATCTACTGCACACTCCTCCGTTTTGCCTCTTGACCATTCTCACCTCGCCCTCGCCGTTCTTGAACTTCTCCACGGCATACTTGGCACCCTCGTGCAGGTATCTTGCGCGTCGATAGAAGCCCAAACCAGCCCAGTGAGCATTGATCTTGTCCTGAAAAGGTGGGGATCATGTTAGCAAGCTTCTATCTTTACGTAACCAACGAAAAGAACATATTCTCACCTCACTCGCTTCTGCAACGTGGGCAACCGTGGGAAACGACGCCATCCACTTGTTGTAGAAGGGAATGACAGCAGACACGCGGGTCTGCTGGAGCATGGTCTCACTAATCCAAACAGAGTAGGGCGTGACAGGAATGACCGGGGCAACCTCAACAGCGTCACTCTTTTCTTGGAGGGAAGGTACAGGCATGTCGTTCTTCTTCACGGCAGGCTTGAAGAATGACGAGATGGAGGGGGTGGCGTTCTTCTTCTTTGCTGACTTGGCCGGTTGGGCCAGAGCCTTCCCATCAAGCGTACCAGAACCATCCCAACCAGACAATGGCATTGAATCTCCACGCCAAGGCAGCTTACGTCTGGTTGTTACGAACCAATCCCCAAGAGTTTTGGTTGCCTCAGAGCCTGATTCGTGCAGGACCTCCACATGGAAGTTTTGAGAATGGGACAGATACTTCACGAGCAGTGGCGACGGATTCAGGCCTGTCGTAGAGGTCATTGCGAGAAAGAAGAGGACTCCAGAGATGAGAATAATCTTTAATTTATTTTGCAATCTTTCCCAAACTTTGGTCTTATGGCAGAGGTTGTGGATATAACACTATTCACCGCGGTGTGCGCTCTTTACTACATCAATTCAAGACCAATACGCCTTGATCGTGATTTTTCTAGCCTAGACGATGCAAGAGATGACCAAGGTAAAGAGCTTTCTTTCTCCAGTCATCACATCAACATCCATCAACACCAACACTCCACCCATCGCATCAACACAAAGACTTTATTGAAGATTCGCTGAAGTTTCTGGACATTAGGCACCCTTTCCGACCTCACCTGAAAGTCGCAGTTCAGGCAGCTGTCCTCTGTTCTCGAGGTGCATTCGGGCAGCACCTGTCATCCACAAACTCCTCACTCACCGACACGGCTCAATACACAAAGACGAACGACACTGATATCACCACCTCCATTGACCTTTCCAATGAGGCCTTAATTCGAGCGATGATTTTGGAGACGTTTCCCAACCACCAGATCATAGGCGAAGAGGAGAGCTCATCATCATCCACCACAACCTCTTCTTCTGCACCTCCTGACTTGCAACGTCCGACGTGGATCATCGATCCTATTGACGGTACTACCAACTTTATGGCAGGAAACCCTCTCTGTTGCATTTCTATTGGATTTGTTGAGCGCGGTGTTTCAAAGGTTGGCGTCGTCATATCTGGGTTAGGGGAATTGTTCGTGGCGGTCGAGGGGGAGGGTGCGTACCGCAATGGTGTACGTGTTGATGCGCGAGAGGAGGATGTGGAGAGGACTGACATGGCCGATAGGCGTGGTAGCCAAGATTTTTTCGACGCTGGGGAGAGGGAAGAGGACCTCGAGGTGGACCACCTCGAAGTCGTACCTAAAAAACTGCGGGACTGCAACGTTTGCGTCGAGTTTGGTTACGAAAGGGACGCCAAATCTATTGATGTGATGACCGGAACGGTCGGGAAGATCCTTAAACACGGGTGCAGGTCAATACGTATGATGGGAAGTGGCGTGCTCGATCTAATTTTCGTTGCCCTAGGAAGATATGACGCGGTTTACTGCGGTGTGGCGGGGGAAGGTTGGAAGGTATGGGACTATGCCGCAGCCTCGGTATTTGTACGTGAGTCAGGCTGCTTGATTTCCAACTGGGGGGAAATGGACGTTGTTGGTGGTCACTCTGACTCGTCTGACTCGTCATCCTTCAACATGTATGGGAAAACTTGCGTCTGTTGTCGCTCCCGCTCTGTGCAGGAGGAATTAGTCACCATATTAAGGGACGCAGCAGGTAATTCCCGATTTCCATAACGTAAACTCATAGTTTATTTCTACGAAACGTAAACTCATTGTTTATTTCTTCGTCTCCCCCCTCCTCCACCCCCCCCCATCCCTCCCATACCCCCCGTCTCTCATTGCACTCCTTACTTCTTGAGGATTTTGTTGAGGATTGAGTTCTGCTCCTTGAGGAGGTTGTTCTGCTCCATCATCAAAGGAGCGAGGTCGCTGTTACTTGCCGGCGCAGCGGACTTGGACTTGCCGAAGTAGGAAGAGGTAACTTCCATCTCCACATCCCGAGCCATCACCGGACTGCTTGTGACCGGCATGCTGGCACCTCCAGGTATCCCCTCTCCCCTCTTCATAGACCACACGGCCTTCTTAAACCCATGGGGATCAATCAGCCCCTTAAGCGAAAGCTCGTGACCACTTTCTCCTTCACCAGGCCCACCCCTGTTTCCAGAGGCGGTGTCCACGTTCACGAGAGTGAGCGTGTTCTTAACGAGACAACAACAGGGGCCGGAAGAACCAGCGGGTTCCTCAATGTCGCAGTCAGTAATTTTATCGAAAGGGACTGTTTTGGAAACCTTTCCCTGATCCTGGCAGTCCAAGCGGCATCCAGTCTTATGGCGATCGACAACATACTTAATCCCATCCTGAGTTATCGCCAGGTGCTGCGCTCTTATCTTGTCATCAACGTCCTTTTGGAACATGTCGGAGGAGACCAAACAGCAACTGAAGGGAAGACAAGGCCAACAGTAAGGTATAATGGCCATGATGGCAAGCGTTTGGTTCTTGCTTAATTGATATTCGAAATCGTAAGCCTTGTCTGCAGGGGGGGGGCAGGGTTAGTATGCAGAAAGCGGCCCAACCAAGACGAGACTGAAAACATGATGGATCCCCATAGTTACGTCTGCAGCAATATGCCAATAAATCCCAATGGCTTCACATCCCACTCTTCGCATCTCACCATAATCGAACTCGTATGTAGCAAGAACTCCTTCATCATCAGCGAAGAACTTATCCGTGGACATCCTCAATTGAAAAAATAACAATCCAATATCCTCTTGGAAAAATTCAGTGAAAATTTTGATTGAATTTGATGAACGCGAACCCCACCACTCAAATTGTTCCAAAACGTTCTCTCCGCCATCCTAGTCCATCAACAAGAGCACTTGCCTATATTGCTGCGGCACTGATTTGCTCGAGCGCAACTCCATTTAGCACAACCTCCAGAGTTTTCGGGCTGACTGGATTAGGCTCCGCCTATTTTGCATCTGCTTCTGCCCCTGTTTCATCTTCTTCGTTTGCTGGATCCACTCTTAACCCTATTTCATCATCCCCATACTCCCCATACGCACATCCCGGTCGTCGACAAATGAGCTCTCTTGCCTCGACTGCTTCACCTTGGCGACAGACCATTGCAAAGAGCATAAAGAAGTCTCGCAAGATACGAGGGGGAAACTACGTGCAGCTAGCCACGGTTGATAAACAGGGCGACGAGCTCATTCCAAGGGTGAGAACAGTCGTATTTAGGGGATTCGTTGATACGGACTCAGACTGCTACCTCAAATTTTGCACCGATTCTCGTTCGCACAAGTTCGCACAAGTGAATACTGTGTCTGACAATGCCGAGGTAGTTTGGTGGTTTAGTCAGTCATCGGAGCAGTTTCGCTTCACCGGGAAATTATCATTTGTGGGTGCGGAGGTGAGATTATGTAGACATGCAATGTCTCTTCACTCCTTACATAATTCTAACCCATTTTATCTTCGCCTCGATCCTATCCAAGAGCACGGACGAGCACCTCATGAAGCTGCGTCGTGATCTTTGGAAGTCAATGAGAGAGGAGGCGCAGGATCAGTTCTTTTGGGTCGGGCCGCCTGGCGATGAGCGCCCCTCTGATCAGGAAAACGTGGTCGAGAGGCTGGAAGATCCTGAAGCGATCCCCGAAAATTTTCTCCTCATGCTTGTCAAGCCGACCTCCATAGACTACCTTGCGCTCAAGACGAACTATCGAGAGAAACACATTTTGTCAAGTGAGTCGAACATCTGGGAAACCTCGCGCTTAAACCCCTAAAGAAAACGTTTGACAATGACGGTTGTTTGACAAAATAGTTAAAAATTCCTTCAACCTTTCCCCGTCCCCGCCTTCTCTGCCTCCTCCTCACTTTCAACACTACTTCCCATGCTGCTTGAACTTTCTGTTCGAGGAACCGAGAGGACATCTTGTAGCTTCGTGATGCTGTCTCTGTGTCTCTCACTCTTTTCCCTCACTTCGTGCAGCTCCTTTGCGAGCTTCCTGTTGACATCCCTCATTAAATCTATCTGGGTGTCCTTGGTTGCAATCGTCTCCGTCATGCTCCTTATGATCCTCTCCAACTCGCCTCTCTGCTGCACCGCTCGCTCAGCTTCACCGTTGATTCCAGCCCGCTGCCTGGCGTCCGCGTGGATCTCCGCAGCCTCCTTGTACTCCAACATCGTCTCCTGCGCGTATTTTTTCTCAGCCTTGAGAAGGGAATTGTCAACTACAAGCTTTTCGTAGGTGGCAATAATTTTCTCAATGTCCTTTACACTGCGAGAGTTCTTCGTCAAGCGCCCGAGGTCCTTCGCGATGCTCTGGCTCTTGGCCTTCAGGGAGTTTCGCTCGGCTATGAGCAGCTGATTGGACTTCGTTGCGGCCGCGAGCTCGCTACTTGCCGCATCAAAGTCTCGCTCAAACTTGGTAGCCTTGTTAGTTACCACGAGAAGTTTTTCTGTCGCCTCGCTTGAAATTTTCCTCATCTTGTTATTCTCATCGACGAGAGATTCGTTCGAAATGACAAGGGCATTAGCCTTCTCAGTGACGATGCCCAGCTGCTTTTCAAGGGCGCTACTCTTGTTGCTCAGAGCCGTCAGCGACTTCACCTTGGCTTGAAGCTTCGTGGCGTCAGCCGCCTTGTTCTGGAGGTTCTGCACCCTTGCGTTTTGCACCGATTTCTCGTTCTCGATGCTTTTCAGATTTTTCTGCAGCTGTGCTGTGGTGGAAATGTGGGAGGCGATCTCCGCCTTCATTGTACTAATTGCAGCGCCCTGAGCGTCTATCTCCCCCTTCTGGGTCCGCACGCTCTCCCTTAGAGAGCTTATCGTCTGGTGGGAGGTGGCCAACTCGGCTTGCAGAGTAGCAACATTCATCGAAGAGCTGTACGCCTCCCTTTCTGCCTTGGAAGCTGCGGCCTCCAGGTCCCTTACCATGGAAGTTTTCGCACTGAGCCTTTTCTTGATTAGCATAAGCTCAGTCTCGAGGGACAGAAGCTTGAAAGAGGCACCAGTGTCCATCGTCGAGGAGACATTTTCAAGTCCACCTTTCTCAGACCTCGATTGGGCCTTCCTTCCCGTTTCTTCCTCAGTGTTCTCCTCCTCATCCTCCTCCTCATCCTCCTCTTCGTCCCCTACCTCGTCATTGTCCCAGGTTGCGTCGAACTCTATCCCCATATCACCGTCGTTGCTGTCTGGGAAGAGGAGAAGGGACACGGACACGTCCGGGTTCAACCCCCCGAGGACTTCCTCACTCAAACTGCAGCACGCCAGCGAAGTGAGCAAGACCTCTCGGTCCTCGAAGGAGCTCGCTGCAAGCAAGAGCGGCGACTCGAGAGTAAACTCCTCGCTTGTCTTAACCTTTGTGAGTGGGGCGAAAAGGCATTCGACGTTCTTGGGGTGGCAGGGATCAGCAGTTGCAGAGAGGGGCTTCAATGCTTCAGGAGTCAACAGTTCTTCCTTGACAACAGCGTCCAGCACATCAACGGCAGAAGAGGTGATGTCGTTGGCTCCGTCAACGCTGCTCCATCTCGACCTCGCAGAGGACGACGATGCCTTGGTCTCGTAAAGCCAAAGCTTGGGTTCAGGAGAGCGCTTCAGGACAACCCTGAAGGTTCTACCACCCATACTTCCCCTCCCCGTAACGCAGTGCACAGAGACCCCGCTCTCGCTTAGCAGGTTCTCCGAAGTGCTCTTCACGATGCTATAAGGGAGAGAAATACTGCTAACGAGATGAACGTCTATGGGCTCAAGGAGCGACCCTCCGGACACGACGCACTTCATTGACCTTCCGACGTCCGTCACGTTGAGCCGGTAGGCGGGGGAAGTAGCAGCGGGGAGGGGAATGTATTCCGGAGGAGGTGGAGGGGGGTCGGCGCCCCCCTTCTTCGAGGGCGTTGAGTGCCTTGAGGAAGGAGCTGGGGAACTTGAGGAGGTAGATCGGTACCATTGGTACCTGTAATTGGAATCTGGGGCGGATGGGTCGACCTCGTTCTGAGTGAAGGGGGTGAGTGGGGGGGTTTAGCGGGAAACGGGGGAGCGAAGCGACCATGTCTATGCTCACCTCTCTAACCACCAATGTAGAAGCTGAGAAAACCACGCTGTCAGCATTGATTATGGAGAGGGGGGATGTCGCGGTTGGCTGGTGGAACATGGCCAGGTTCAATGGATGCCTCTTGGCGCCAGAAAGTCGGAGAGATAGGGAGGGGGAGGAGGGGGGAGAAGAAGGCGGAGAGCTGAAATTCACAATCTCGGCTTTTTTATTGGGGGATGGGGAGGGCGGACCCTCGGCCTTCCTCAAAGGCAGGGATGCCTTGTCCATGGAAACCTTGAGATTCCTTCCCCACGAGTTGAACGCGTTACTGAAGGATGCCCCCATCTCCTTGGCCCTGCGAAGAGTGGCGAACGAAGCGAGCCGCGTGTGTGTGTGTGTGTGTGTGACGGGTTTCGTTAGTTTACGTATGAGGTGCTTTCCGATTACGCTCTTTTTGTGTGTGCCTGCTCTCACCTGTTGCCAAGATCTTTATTGGGAGAGATGGTAGGGGTAGGGCTAACAGGCGGGAGCGCGAAGGTCAGCGTCAACGGGTACTTCGCGTCCCTCAGCATCGCCAGAATCCTGTCGAATGCCTCCTGGGTCAAATCTGTATCGTCCAACTTTGTCAGATAATCACCCTCGCGAACACTGGATTCAGAGGTTTCGCTCATTAGAGCGCTGAGCACGGCACCAATACAGTCCTCATCGTCGGCAGGAAGGAGAATGAGCGACTGCTGAAGTGTTAGATAGTCTGAAAACTGAAATTGCCCAGGCATCCCGGGAGCAGGGGGCGGTGAAGTTGGCAATGTACGTGATGTGTTTGAGAATCACAGAAGACGAGAGGTCGATTTCGATGGGTATAGCACTGGTGAGGCGACAAATGCTGATCGTATGTCAGCAGGCGTCTGTAAAATTGGATTTGATTGATTGAACAAAAAAAGATAAGAAAAAATATCGGATTTGAAGTAACCGCAATGAATGACTCCGGGAGTGATAGTGACGAGCCAAATGTTCTTCCAGCTGGTGTTTTGAGGAAGAGGAAGGGCTGGGCAGGGGAGGAGATGGAGTTCGCTCGTGGGGCTACTATGGAAGGGGAGGAAAATTCCCTCAAGGAGACGTTTCAGAATAGAGAGGTGGGGGTGGGGTACCAACACCGTACAGTCATGCGACAGAAGACCGGACTGGAGGCCGACCTTGGGAAAGTGGTGGATATGACTGGGGGGGATAGGGGTGGTGGGGGTGGTGGTGGTGGGGAGGGTGGGAAGAGACGAAAGGTTGACCAGGGTGGGAATGGGAGGGGGAGTGGGAAGGCAGTGAATGCCGGGGACGTGAAGAAGAGGTTACTTGCGTCGGAGGAGATGCGTGAATTCAAGAAGCAGCTCAAGAAGATGATTCCACCCACATAAAAGATAGAAATACACGTTGAGATTAGTTTGTAATTAAACGGCGGGCTTTTCTTTGAGTCCCTCCATACCAAGCCCAATTTTCTCCCCCCCTTTGAGTTTGAACACACCGGTGTTTAGTACCTGAGCCAGTAACTCCTCCTCCTGATGTAGTTGTAATCGGGGAGGGCGTGGATGGGCCCGATGGCGGCAAGGGCGTGGTCCTGGTCATTAATGAACTTGGCGGCAGTGGCCTTGATGTCGGCGGTATCGATGGCGTCGATCCTGGTGAAGATTTCGGCCATGGTGAGACGGCGGCCGTAGGTGAGGAGCTGGCGGCCGATGTCCTCGGCAACGTTGGCGTGCCCGTCGAGCTGCATCAGCATGTTGGCCTTGAGCTGGGTCTTGGCCCTGGCGACCTCCTCATCGGAGGTCTTGTGCACGAGCCTGACCATGTTGGAGGTGACATACCACATGAGGTCCTCAAGCTTGTTGTCGGGGGCGACAGCGTAAATGCCGAAGAGGCCAGTGTCCTTGTAGCAATTGTTGAAAGTCATGAAGCTGTGGGCAAGCTCGTGCTCAGCGACCTCCTGGCCCAATTTGGAAGCGATGTTCTTTCCACTTCCTGATGTGCGGTCCCAGGCGCCGAGGATGGTCTGCATGACCATGAGAGGGAAGGCGTACTCCGAAGTCCAGCTGGCGCCCTCGAAGGCGAGGGCGATGTGTGCCTTGTCGTCCGAGTCGAACCTAACCCTCTTGTCACTTCCGGTGAAGACAGCAGGCTCCATGGGAAAATCGACAGCACCGCCCGAAGCAACGCGGGATCCGAAAACGTCACCGACGACCTTGCAGAGCTCGCCATGGTCGATGGCTCCGGCGCCGGAGATAACCATCTTATCGGCACGGTAGTGGGTGTCAATGTAGTTCTTGAGGTCGCCACGGGTGAGGGAGCGAATGTTCTGCTCGGGGCCAAGGATGGTGCGCCCGAGGCCGGTGCCCTGGAAGGCGGTTTCGTGGAGGTGGTCGAGGATGAGCTCCTCCTGGTTCTTGTTGACCTCCTCCATCTCTCTAAGAATGACGTCCCTCTCCCTGTCAATGGCAGCCTCGTCCAACTTGGAGTCCAACAAAATGTCGCCCAAAATCTCGACGGCCTTGGGCACGTCCTTCTTGAAAACCTTGGCGTAGTAGACAGTCTGCTCCCTGCTGGTGTAAGCATTCAAGTGCCCCCCCATGTTCTCAATCTCAACCTCCAACTGTTGCTGCGTCCTCTTGCTGGTGCCCTTGAACGCCATGTGCTCGAGGAAGTGAGCCGCACCGTTGTTCTGGGCGGTCTCGAACCTGCTCCCAGCATCAATGAAGACGCCGACGGTGGCGGTCTCGGACCCGGACGTAGTCTCAGAGGCAACACGAAGTCCCCCATCGAGGGTTGTGACACTGGTCTCAGGAGCCTGCAACACATAAGAAGGGTACGAGGCGGAGGACGCAGCAGCTACGGAGCCAAAACGGCGGGTACCGATCTGAGGAGCGGGGGAGGTGGGGAAGGATGTTTGGGGTGAGAAAATAAGATGCTTCATCACAGCAACGGTGCCTGTTCGGTCCGGATCAGGTCACTGAAGGGCTTTACAGCAGCAAAGGACAGAAAGAAGGGGGAGAAGGAAGCATATATGATATATATAAACCCAGAACGGGTGGATAGGCGCCATATATGACAAAGAAATCCCTTCTCAGCAGACAGATCCCCGAGCCCAAAAGTTGTCAAAAACAACCCCCAACAGACATCCAGACGCAAAGCTCTCGGGACCAGCTACGCAAATTGGCAGAAATGACAACTCAGGCAGGCCAAAATACTCACTCTCAGTCCATTGGAGATCATCTCTCTTCTCTAAAGTAAAATTTTTTTTTCTTGGGATTTGCGATGGGTGGATTTTCGAGGAAAGAAACCTATCAATTTTGGAGACAAATCAATAGGATTCTTCGCAATTTCTTTTGTTTTTAATATCGAGAACGCACATAGTTATACCATCTTAGAACAGGATGGGTAGAAAAGGACGTGGGTGAGTAACACAAATCACCTCCTCGAGCTGTTTCTGGAGGAGTTGGATTTCTGGGTCATTCTCTATCACGGTCACGCAAATTTAATGCCGACGACTATAAATTTATATGCATCCACCCGAAAGTTGTACCCTATTTCTTCTCACTACCCCACTGACACCACTTCAAATCGTTGCCACTCGTGACTCCCATATCCTTGATCCTTGCAGCGACCGCAGGCAGTCGACGAAGAAGAAAAAGGAAGACGACGCGGAGTCCATACTCCCCGATGATTTCACTATAGTAGGGTCTGACGATGGGACGGCGTTTGGGTTTGACGACATGTGGGACATGGGAAATGAGAACGGCATTGAGGAGGAGGAGGATATTGACGACGAGGCAGTGCTCAGTATGTTGGAAACTAGTTTAGGAAAGTTTAAGGACGTCTTGGCTTCGGTGGACGACTTTATTGGTAGTGAGAAGAGTGGGAAGAAGAGGGAGGTGAGTGACTTGTGTGAAATACATGACTGCAAACATAACCCTTCCCCCCCCCCCACGGCTCACTCCGCTCACCACCGTTTCACTCGCCCCCACTTTGCACGCCGCCCCCAGGCTGGCTATAGGCGCCTGTTCAAAACCTTGACCCACCATGGTTTGGGCGATGACGCAGCCGAGTACCTTAACCACTACCTGTCTTCCTTCACTGCTGTCGCCTTGACGTCCCTCCGAAGCACAGCCTCCGAGCAGTACGCCACCTGCCGCTGTCTGGAGGCTGCGGCTGTGATTCTCGGCGGCGGTAACGACGAGTACTTCGAGGCTGTGGAGCCCGCTCTCAAGCGCTGCATCATGGGCACTGGGAACCAACCCCAGGTGCGGTCTGCCGCGATCAGGGCCCTCGCCCTTACGACATTCATATGCTCTACCGACATGTCGGCCACGCACGAGCTTCTCAATATGTGCGAGATGGTGTGCGCGGAGGAATGGAGGGGCGAACCGGTCCACCCAACCCTCAGGGCAGCGGCACTCGACTCCTGGGGCCTTCTGGCCACCACTATAGACGACGCGGACGTGTCCTCCGAGGACGGCCGTGGGACGACGATCCTCCCCCTCCTCCAGAAGGCCCTCGACTCCCCCTCCCCTGAGCTCCGCGCTTCGGCAGGTGAGAATGTGGCCCTAATCCACTCTGCTCGGCTGAACCTAGGCGTGACGGACGAGCACGCGACGACGACGGCGAAGCGCTTCCGTAGGGGGAGCTGGGATGGGACCGAGTTCGAGGTCCTCGTCGACGAGGTGAAGCAGAGGATGGCAGGTGAGAATGGAGGAGAGCAGCGGCGACGACATGGGGACGGTGGTTCTGTATAAGGCATTCTTCGCTCGTACCACACATTCGTCATACATACTCGCCACACATTTCCAAACTACTAACGCAACGCTTTCGGCGCGGCTCTCTTCGCTTGCTGCTGCACTCACTTTGCTCGATGCACTCGCAGAGCTCGCACAGGAGTCGGGCAAACACATGAGCAAGAAAGACAAGAAGCGTCAGAGGTCTACGTTCAGGGAGTATATGTCGACGCTTGTGGACGACGAGTCGCCTTGCGAAACTGTGATATTCAGAGGAGGCACGTTGGAGCTCACTACTTGGAAAGAGATCAAGCAACTCGGCGCCGTCCGTGCCTGTTGCCAAGGCGCCTTCATGTTACAAATGTCGTATAATACGACTCTCCACGACATCTTCGGGGCAGACATGAAGATCCTCAACAACAACGACGGCATGTCCAGCCATGAGAAGAGAATGTTAATGAGCAAGGTGAGCAATATGGGCTTCTTTGGTGCCCGTCAACGCCCTCCTCACCTGATCCATTCGGTCATCGCTTTATCCCCCCCCCTGTACAGAGCTCTGCGGCGGCCAAGACGAGGGATAGAGAAATGCTGAAGGATCGTAAGAAGAGGAGTAACCAGAAGAACTACTTTCTCGACGCTGATGGCGAAGACATCTGAAAAGGAGATAGTTGTAAATTAAGCCACGAGAAAAAATCAGTACTGTTCTTGCTAAAATCACAAGTTTGGTCGTTTAATTTCACACCCAACTCAAGCCCCCCACCACTGCCCTCACTACTCTTAATACCGCATCACCACCCACTGTACACTACTGCACAATTTCACACGAGTGTTCCGTCTGACTGAGAATCAGTGCAGTAATTAAACCGTAAAGGCCAAGGTTCCCAGCAAAAACTTGGATAAGAACAGTGCCGACGAACAGAGAATCACTGTTGCTGTTCTCTTTCCCGCCAGTGTCCCCGGTGAAACCCATCTTCTTCCACGTCGCACTCATCGCAGACTGTGCCCCAACGGCCCTCGTCCCGGCGTCGGCGGAGATCCCAATCGCCAGGCCACTAGCCAGGGAGCAGAACCCCGCGCAAAGTCCAGCGGCAAGGTGGGCGTAACCAGAGAACTGGGAGTACGTGGTCTGGCCAGTGGCCTCGTCCGGGAACTGTATCTTACCATTTAGGATCACCGAGACGATCAAACCGTAGATTCCAAGCACGCCAGCCATGACAACTGGGATGATATTTTTCATCAAGAGCTCGGGAGAGTTCACCCCCATTGCCATGATGCCACACCCCGCCCTCCAGGTACCGTAGGCTCCTCCGATATCTATACCGGGCGCATTCAAGGTCAGGTGAAACGTGTGGGTTAGTCAATAATCAGAAATCACACAAATGATTTCATTTTTCGAGTTGGAGATGATTTGGTTTTCTGGGATAGTAGGCGCCCACTCACTTGAAAGCGCAACAGCGAAGGCACATCCACCAAATCCAAGGATAGGGGCCCACTGCGGGCACGTATAAGCATCGTAGTCCATCAGCAGTCAAAAACAATTTATTTTGAGAAATTAATTTACTTCACAAAATCAAAAGATGGAACTGTGGTTCTACGCCACGCTAGTGCTGTGCACACTACTTACAGCAGATACACTGCTCACAACGACACCGCAGCGCACCTCGAGACCCTCAATACAACCTCCACAGGTGCATCTGCCTCGGTCACTGACCTTCCGCGCTGATTTTATCTCTGCAACATTGCACTCTAGACTGGACCGCAAGCGAGGTTGCTTCAATACTGTACTTAGGTCCACCGTGGAACGGCCAGGTGCAGATGAGCTCACTGGCTTAGATAGCGAAAGACTTGGCCGAGCAAGAAGGCTTCTGAGTGATTTTAATGAGGAATTCACACCCCCTCCCCAATTTCTTCTCGCATCTAACCCCAATGATGCCCAGACGGAGCTGGAGAGGGTCGACGTTGAGGAGAATTTTGTGTACGACGGAGTGGATATAGCTGGGGCAACTGCAAGGAGAGAGGTCGTGTCCACAAGGTGGGACAACGGGGTCAAGGTTGCCACTCCGGTGCTCGTATACTCCCCGGACCTGTCATCTAATCGCTATTTGACGAAACCTGTCAAGTGGCTCCGTCGAAATGCTGAGATTGCTCTGCCTCTGGCAAAGTGGTTCAGCGGGGTGGTTTTGGACGTGGTGTCAGGGAAGGTAGAGGAGAGGCAGCAAAGCAGGGCGAACGAACTGTTGAAGGCTATCAACAGCCTCGGTCCTGCCATCATAAAGGGGGGTCAGGCGCTGGCGTCTCGACCGGACCTCCTCCCCAAGGTGTACCTGGACGAGCTTCAGAAGTTGCAGGACGACGTTCCAAGATTTGCTGACGATGTCGCCTTTGACATTGTCTATAACGAGCTTGGGGTTCGCTTCGACGAACTATTTGAGCTAATAGGTGACGGCCCTGTTGCCGCTGCCTCGATCGGCCAGGTATACAAAGCGAAGTTGAAGGCTACCGGAGACGTGGTGGCGATTAAAATACAGCGTCCGAACTGTGAGGAGACGATTGCCCTCGATTTGTACATATTGCGGTGGTGGAGTGGCATAGCCAATGTGATTACGCAGGGAATTTTGAAGAGGGATATTAATGTTATCAGCATCATTGACGATTTTGGGGAGCTAATTTACCGTGAAATTGACTACGTCGCCGAGGCTGCCAACGCGCAGCGTTTCAATGAGATCTACGCCTCACTAATTGACACAATCATGGTGCCCAAGGTTATAAGCGCTCTCACTACCAGCAAGGTACTCGTCATGGAGTGGGTGGACGGAGCTAGGTAAGAATATGTTAAACAGCGAGCGTCTGCCACCGCGCGCCGTCACCGCTTGATGTCACTCCAATGTTTTCACAATTTAACCCCTCTCGACTCCTCCTTACTTTTCTCGTTGCAGGCTAACAGACTCCTCCGCTCTCCAGTCGAACAATCTGGATACCGACGACTTGATCGATTCCCTCGTCCAATGCTCGGTCCGCCAGATTCTCGACAATGGCTTCTTTCACGCGGATCCTCACGCAGGAAATCTGCTCGCTGTCACGGACGATGCAGGGACACGTCTTTGCTATCTCGATTTTGGGATGATGGGTTACGCCAATGAGGAGCAGCGAAAGGGATTCCTTCTCGCTGTAGTGCACATGGTCAACCGTGACTGGAACGCCCTCGTTCTCCTGTTCCAGCAGTTGGGCTTCATTCCAGAGGGTGAAGATCTGACGGTGATTGAGGCCGCTTTGGAGAGGGCTCTTCCCGACGTACTCAATGCCGACGTGAGCGAGCTCAACTTCAAGAATGTCATCAACAAACTCGGCGACGTCTTCTACACCTTCCCCTTCTCCCTACCTCCCTTCTATATCTCCATCATTCGCTGTCTGGGGGTACTGGAAGGCCTTGCGATTCAGGTCGATCCAAAATTCAGGATCATCAGCGACGCCTACCCCTATATTGCGAGCCGCCTGCTGACGGACCCGCAGCCCGACATGCAGGAGGCCCTCAAGCGACTCGCCCTTACCAAAGAGGGAGAGCTTCGTTGGGACCGTCTTGAAGGCCTCTTGCAGGAGGCGCAGGGATCGTCTGGATACGACGTCATCGTGGCATTAGAGAGCCTGAGCGAGTACCTTCTTTCGGACGAGGCAGATAGTCTTGCGATGGGGTTGGCAGACAGGATTGTGGAGCTCGTGGACAGGTGAGGAGATGCGACGAGCGAAGCGAGTCGTTGAAAGGATTGGGATCAACATGTCTTAATATTATTTATCAATTGCTAACTCCGCTCATTTCAGGCTTGGGGTGGAATCCGTCGAGTATTTCATCAACATATTTAAGGCCTTCACGATGAACGACGAGAGGTCTCTCGTGTTGGCACTGAGGGCCCTTCAGGCACAGCTGATTGCCGCCGCGGGGATGGCAGTTGCGGAGGACGTCGGAGGCGGATCTAATACGACCGTCAGCGATCTGCTTCCCGAGGCGCCAGAGACGCTCCAAAGGTTCGGCAGGATTTTGACTCTTCTTGCTGGAGGAATCGACACCACCGAAGCGTCGGTTCAGATTTACGTCAGCAAGTACCTGCCGTTCGCCAGGAAGCTCGTCCAGAAGGAGAAGTTTAGGAAACTAAGTAGTATCGTGATTGGGAATTTGAGCGAAAGGTTCTTGAGTCGAGGGATAAGAACGGTCTTCGGGGTGGACCGGAGCAAAGAGGGTGACATAAAATAGCACTGTTGTGATTCTGTTGTAGTACGATACATACATTTGCACACATATATAAACATACACTTTGCAGTTAAGGCCCGCCTTTCATGAAGGATCTCCCCGTTGGCTTTGCTGGCGCGATTCCCCGAATCTCGTTAGAAGAGAGGAGGAATTTGTCTGCTGCCTTCTCAAAGTGACCGCACATAACCGACCAGCCACCACACGCCACTTCCTGAGCCTCCAGTACCGCGTGAACATTTTTGAGGCTCACGCTCAGACCCTCCAAAAACTTCCCCAAAGCCTCCCTATCAACATCTTCCTGTTTGCCCTTGCCCCCCTTCATGCCCTGCGAAAACATCACCCTTCCAGCCATCTCAGCGTTCTTCGACGCATCGGCGAGGAACTCAGGCAGAGAATTGGGGAGGTTCAGAGGAACATATTCCATCTCGTCTGTTATGAATGCGGCCATCTTCTCTGAACACTCCTCCAGACACACAGCACTTTCCCTGCACTCATCCCCAGCCATCTCCGCTGCAAACTTATTCCGAGTGTTTGCTCCAGCCTGAGACAGGCAATCTCCAGCATTACGAAGCGACGCTGTGGGGGGGTTGGGAGGGAGGGGGAGAAGGTGGGGGATAAGATGTACTGAAGAACGAGAGAATCGAGCGCGCAGCGCGTGAACAGAAGGGACAAGATGTACGATATTAACTGGAGACGAGAGTATCGAGCGGCGCAGCGCGTGAACAGAAGGGACAAGATGTACGATATTAACTAGAGACGAGAGTATCGAGCGCGCAGCGCGTGAACAGAACTGGAACGTACCTCCAGCGGCAGACAACGTTCCACCGTAGCACTCAAAAGGAGGCTCAGTCGTCAATTTGACGAGTGCTTCTCCCGATTTGGCAAGTAAAGAGCCTCCCTCCATCATCGGGATGGCAACCGGCTTTAAAACGAGCGATGAAACCGCATGAACGAGATAGAATAAGGTGAGACGGTTCAACATACGATTTATAAGGAATTTTATTGTGGACTGGTTGGCAAAATTTCTCAAGCAAAGGTAGGTAGGTAGGGACCCACGCGGGGAATACCTATGTATGTGTGTGAATCATATGGCACCCGAATTACCCAATAATTTTATTCCAAACGCCCAAATAATTCGTATTTGACAACAACATCCTCACTGTCGTCCACCGCCCCAATTCCCAGCTCATTTTCCCTTGTCTCCTGAGCAAACAAACCACACACAAAATGTCATTCATGGACTCTCTACCAAGAATTGTTATTGCATCTACCATCCCACAGCCACAGATGCTCCTTCTTCTCCTTGCCATGGTGGTTCCTGCCCTCCTTACCTCCCTGATCCAGTATTTTTTGGGCCGCACACCATCCGAGGCTTTGGAACTGGAGGTTGACTTGAAGCTCGCCGAGAATAAGCTCTTTTCCTTAAGAAACGACAAGGCTAATCTGTCTAGGAACTTTGTGAAGATTAGTAAGCAAGAGAGGCAGGTCATTTTCTTGGCCAAAAAGAAGACGGCCGAAGAAACGGCGAGGAATACAAGGACCGCGAGCGCGGTTAAGTACGCGGGATACGTGGAGATGGCGATTGCGGGTGGTCTCATAGTTTTGACGTACAACAAGCACCTTGGGACAATCTCCCACCCTCCCCTCGACTCTCTGAGGCAATCCGCCTACCTGAAGGCCCTCGTCTTCCCCGCGCACACCTTCTTGCAGGTTATACCGTCCTACTTACAGAAGGAGCTTGACCTCTACGATGGTTACGGAGGGACCCTAGGCATGTTTGCCATCTACTACGCTGTGAACAAGTCCGTGAAGCGCCTCTTCAGCGTTTTAGCCTGGTAAACAAATCGAATTCATATGAAACAAAAGCCGGCGCCAGCATTGCTGTATCGTATTTTATTTATTCGTTCCTTTCGTCCTCGTTGCCCTCCCCCCTAACTTTCTCCTCCTCCTCCCCCCCCCCCTCCTCCTCCCCCCCCCCCTCCTCCTCTTCCTCCTCATCGTCCCCCCCCTCCTCCTCTTCCTCCTCATCGTCAGTGACAATTCGCTCAAACACGCGGAAATCCCCGAAGACTTCCAGCCCGTTCCCCCCCCTGGTTATTCTCAGCCTGGCACATTCGTAGGTCGTCTCGAAAGCGGTCGAGCCGGCCAAGAGGTTGAGAGGAGGCATAGGTATATTGAACCCAAAGAGATCCTCCACCCGCACATCCCCAATGACCAATGGCCTAGACTCATCGGCCTCACCCCCCCCTCCCTCCTCCTTCGTTATCTTCCAAATATTCGTTTCCTTTTCCTTCTCTCCATCTTTTGCCTCAGCCTTTATATCCGACAAAACCACGGACTGTAGCTCAAGGTACGTCTTCTTCAACCCCGATTGCACCGTCGACCGGGATTTATGAATAAGGGTGACCTTCTTGTTCTTCTTGGGCGAATAGATGACGTTGTCCACCCTCGTCTCACCATCTCGAACAAGCTGATAGATTTCAAGCTCGTTGAATGGAGAGTTTTCCACCAAGAACGCGGGGGGACGGACAGGTGGGAGAATCTTCGGAGCAGTTGCCCTCAGCCTCCAGACCTGATCCCCACCGTTAAAAGTCTCCGACCCCCCAGCATTCTCAGCCTCGACAACTAACTTCTGAAGGTCCTTGACAACAGTGGGGTCCTTCACGAATGCAGAAGCCGTAGTTGGTGGACAAGAAGATAATATTTGATCCACGAATGCACCAGTGGGTGCAACTGCGGATGCAACTACAAGGAGAAAACATCCAACTTTCATGACTCAGCCTCGGGAGGTCTGCAATGTAACTGAGGGCTCTATTCGGACTCAAAAACGTAGCTTCTACGAGCACTTCACACTAATTCAAATGGTTTAGAGCAAACGAAAGGTGCGATCTTCTACAGGTAATCTGAAGAATCACAGAAATGATCAGATAGCAATTCTCCCCTTGAGCTCTTGAGCTCAGCTGCCCAGCTGGCAAAAAAGAAACCCAACCCCTTCGTATGTCACATATACACATTGCTTATACTTTCGGGCCGGCCTCCTGAACTCAATCTTCCATGTCCATGGCTTTTAATTTCTTTCGTAGCGCCACAATTCCCTTCCTGTCTGCGATTTTATCAGCGAACGCCTTGTTGTTGTAGTGAAGGGTGTCGTAGTACTGGTGTTGCCGAAGCATGTCTGTCCTTGTGATGAGTCCCTTGACCTTCTCCCGACCCTCGCCTCCCCCTCCTCTCCCCTCCACAACAGGTATCACCCCGACGTCCCCTTCCAGCAAGATTGTCTCCGCCTCAGACAGCGTTTGTTCTTCTCCGACCGTTCGAACGTGCTGCAGCATCCACCCCTTGACCTTGGCCCCAGCAACCTTGCCCCCGTCGCCCTTCTTTGCCGCCTTTTTCCGCTTGTTGCTCAATCGCGTCTGGGCTGCTGACAGCTCCTTGTAGGTCACCAGCCCCACTAGCCCCCCATCGTCGTCGACGACGGGTAGAGCTCTTACGTCGCTCCGCTGAAAGATTTCCTCAACGTCCTTTTCGACGCAATTCTGATTGACTATCAGAACGGGGCTCGTCATGAAGTCAGCCACCCTGGGCTGTTGGATTCCGGCGTCCTCAAGAAGCCTATCAAGCGTGTCCTGGAGGACCCTCTTTCCCTGGGCAAAGTCGGCGAGCTTGCACGTTGCAGATGCAGCCTTAGGGTGCCCCCCCCCCCCGAAATCTTCCTCGAAGATCTTTGCTAAGTTTATCGATTTGAGGTGGAATCCGGCCTTGGCCCTACCAATTAAAATCATGGTGGCCTTGGAGCTCTCTTCCTCGTTTATCTTATCGACTTTCTCGGCAAACTCGACAAACTCCTCGAAGCTGACCTTTCCGTCACTATTATTGTCCATATCTTTCATCATTCCTCCCACCAGCGCATCACTGGCCAGGACCCCTCCGCTCTTCAACGCTCCGCTACGACGAGGGAAGCGACGAAAGAAGGATGTTAGTTGAATGAGTCAGTGTTCCGCTCCGTTCCGCCCCCTCCCAACCCATTCGTACCTCAGTTCGTTCAGCTCCAAGTACCCACTCCCATCCACGTCCCTAGCATTAAAGCTGACCTTCAAATCCCTTAATTTCTCTGCCTTACGCCCCATCTTCCAATTGTTCCAGCCCTCGCTCGTTGGCTTCACGTCCACGAACTCTTGAGCCGCGACGTACTTCAAGCTGCTCTCCCTCTCTTGCTGATTTTTGTTCGCCTTCCCCTTCTTCCCAACGGTCTTCCCTTTTGAGTCGTAAACCACCGACATGATGAGCACGTCGCTGCTCGAAAGGTCCAGCACATCCTTTGTCACGGCTGCGAGACCGTTTACGAATCCCTCCGCGCGAAGGAGAACTGTTGAGACGGAAGTCCCGGCAACTATGGTGGTGTTGATCTGGGAGAGAGCCTGGGTGAGCACCAGCTGCTGCTCTCCGCTAAGCGTCGCGTGGGCGTGCTCGGCGATGGCGGACTGGGAAGCCCCAGCTCTCATGGCCCAGGCGAGGGCGGTGGCATCCCTCGGAGTGGTAGAGTCAAAACAGAGGCTGCCGGTGTCGGCGTGGATCCCGAGGGCCAGGAGGGTCGCCTCCGGCGCAGTCACGTCCATTTTGGCAGCCCTCAGCTTCTCCACAATCAGTGTGGTTACACTCCCGACCTTGTCCACCACATAGTCCTGCGATAAGCGAAGCGAATCGTGGAAAAGGGGTTGGCACGATGGTCGTAAATGATGGCAGCGGTTCGAGAATGCATGCGTCTTATATAGAAGCTGACGGAAGTGCGCGTCTCTTTTTCCTCTCTAGCTCACGTTTTGGCATCGCTTTACTCCTCATACCTACTTACCTTCACATTCTCAATATCGGTCTCCCCGTCGACGTGGTGGTCAACGACCGTAATATGCTTCGCCTTAGAAACTAGGGGCGAAGCCGGACCTATCCGCTCCAAGCGCTGGGCGTCGACCAAACNNNCCCCTGGGTAAAACAACGTATGTGGGCAGATATTCACGAGGGGTACTATAATGATTGTCAGAACTGGTATTATCTTCGTCATCATAATCCTTAAGACTTCCCTGACCACGGGGGGTAGACCACAGCTTTGCCAGCCCACAAGCCGATGCGAGACTATCGAAATCAGCTGTACAATGGGTCAGGACTACGTTGAATGGTTCAGATGAGGCTTTTTTCTCTTCTTTTCTCGCGGCTGAGGCGCCAAGCAAACTCCTGCTGTAGTATGAGGTTCGAGGAAATGAACGAAGTTGACTGATCATGTAAGGGTTCACCGTTGTTGACAACAACAACAGGAAAAACCACGTAACATACACAGTCATGGATCTGTATTTGTAACTCAGAAAAGCAGGTCAAAGGAAATAAACTGCAAAAGCACGTTATGGGATTCGCCATAGGGTGCATCTCAACGATACTGAGATGTATGAGTGTCGCATCTTTCATCCCATCTTTGAAATTGATTGTTGCGCGGAGACGACACTTTGAAGTGTTCATTGCGGTCCTTCAGATATTTGCAACAGTCTGTTTTGACATCACATCGGGTCTACAATTGCGTTTGTTTGGTGTCGGCCCCTCGAGCTACCACCATGTTAGCGACATCACTTCCGAGGTGAGTGATTGGCGATTTGAAGGAGGAGGTGGGGGAGGGGGGGGTGGGGGAGGTGGAGTTCGAGGTTAACAGGAGATCCCGAACCACCCTACTACAACCACCCTGCGAAACTCACCCCCCCCACACCACAACAACCAGACATACATTTGTTTAATCTTGATTCATCTCTGTGGGTTGAGAGATGAGGAGTTGATGATGAAGCTTCGATACACGGCGTTTGGGTTAATTTGGTTCGCCAAGTTAGGTGACGGTTGGGAGTCGATTTTTCTCGAGGCTCTCGTGCTGATGTTATTCTCGATACCCCCCCTCACCCTTCTGCTTTACTCTACGTTCAAGCCCAAGACGAAGATCAGGCACGTTCCCTTGGAGAAAACTGGCGACAACCTCATTGACGGGGCTTTCAAATTTTTGAATGGTGCGACTCGCAATCTTCCCTACGATCCTAACTCAAAGCTTTACGCCTTAGTGACCACGGTTGTGGGCCTCATTCTCCTTTATCTTGAAAACTGCATGGACAATGAAATCAAAATCTTTCATGCTTTGGCGTCCGTCAGCTTCGGCACTGGAACTTACTTCCTCTGGACTGTCCTTCCTTGCTACGAAAAAGACAATATATTGGGTTCAACTTACCGATGATCAAGTGAAATATTCTTTTAAAAAAATTGCTTTCAACTTGTTATTTGGCCGCTCTTGACCTCCTTATGACCCCCCCCCCCCACTTCAATCTGTTTTAAAAGTCGCCCAACCGTCCACGTACTCAAGTCCTCCACTGCTGTAGCCTTCCACGGCAAGCACAGCAAAGGTGAGCAAAATTCCAATCGTACTATTATAGACTCCTTGCGTCGCGTGCACGCCCATGACGTTCACGGGCATGTGAATCTCCTCCTGGTAGCCAATGAGATTGTCCGCAGACTGCAAAATTGTCTTCGCAGCTAAAAGTTGCTCCTCAACGTCCTGCAGTTCTTTGAAGGTTTTGGGCTTCGGGGTATTCTTCCTGTACGGCGACATCAGGTTAGTCGATTTCACAACGGGAGGCCCCTGCATCTTGTGCATCCCTGGCGTGCTCGTACTACCCCCCCCGTCGGGGAACTTCAGCGCCATCTTGTTGTCGGTCAGAGTTTGGTCAATGGCGAAAATCTCGTTCTTGAGGATCATCCTATGGTAGGTCACGAGCTCCTGGAGCTTGGTGGCCTCGCTGATTCCTGTGAGCACGCAAATTGCGATGAAAACTGTCTTGAGGATGATGTAGTAGATAGTGCTCACGTAATGGTTGAGATTGCTCCAAAAAAGCACATTGAGCGAAATCATGGCCACCACAGCGTAAATGAAGAGGACACCAACGTATGCTTGGATACGGTTGAAGTAACCCTCCCCAAATGCCTTGGCCGTCCTTCTGGATAGGACCCAAGCAAAAGCGTTCCCTCTCTCTCGGAGGTCGATGTACAACCGAAGCCCCTCAATTTCAGGATCATCGCATGTGGTGGTATCTGTCTTCTTCGGATGCTGCCCTCCCATCTCAGCGTCCTCAACCTGGTAATCTTCCATGTGGATCTTGCCACCCCCTGCCTTCTTTTTCTTAGCCTCCTCCTTCTCCTTCTTCTTGGCGTTCTCCCTGTCCTTCTTTGTCCCCTTTGAATCCTTTGAAAGAAGGAAGTCAGAAAGCAGCACGCCAGGATACTGGGTAATTTTGCCGAGGAACTTCATGCACTTCCTGCGCCTATTAAAATCATGCACAGCAATGTACCCGAAGAGGAAGAGCTGCGCGAAGAACATGAAACGGTTGATGAACAACCCCGCGAAGATAAACTTCTCGAGGTGATTTTCCCCAAACGCGGCCTGACCCTTGGAGAATCGAATCCAGTTTGGGAATTGAGCCATGAGGAAGGGTACCCAGTTTGCTATGAACGCGTTGAACCCGAAAGGAATATCGTCCGAGAACGACATGCGGACAAACTGGTGGACGACGAAGGCAGCAGATACCTCGTCCTCTCCGTTGTGTTTGTTGTCGGCCTTGTAATCCTCGTGGCAATCAAACTTTCTTAAGAAGGCCGCAGCTTTGCTGCAGTGCACCTTGAAGGAGGGAGCCCCGAGGTTGACGTCGATGAGGTCCTGGGCCTCCGCGAGTTCATCCTCAACGAGGTTTTCGTGCTCGAGAGGGTACCTCCACCCGGCTCCTATGAGCTTGCGGCTCTGGTGAGAGTCCGTCCAGTCTGGGGCTGGGGAACGCACGCCCTCCAATTCTTCTTGTCCATAGTAAGCGTACTTGATAGAGAGAATGGCATTGCGACAAAGGAACGCAAAATATGCCAGGAAAACTTCCCAAGTGTCAATCTTGTTTCGAAGCTCTTCCCTGTGGGTGGCGAAGAGAACAACAGAGATGGATCCCATGTAAATAATAGGAAAAAATACAATCCAAAAGAACGGGATGATGGCGGGGTTCGCCTTCTGATAACTCTTGTCAATCGGCAGAAAAAGACGGTGGTTCATGAGGTGGTAAGCTCTAGTTGGCCCCTCGAGAATAAGGGCGGCCAGAGGGGAGAAGACGATTGGTGGAAGAGTTTCGTACAGCATGGAAACGATGAATTCCTTCTTGTTGAATTTATGGGCGACGTCCAAATCAATGCCCTCCTTGAGATGCTTGCGGACGGAGGTAGCACCGGAAACGTTAGTGACGAGTTTCTTTATATCATCCTGACGCTCTTGCCTACTTTTGCGCCTTTCTGCGAGCAGATCATTCGTCGGCTTCTTTGTGGTGAAACCATCCCTCCCTTCATTACCATTTGCAGTCTCTTCAGATGAAGGGGGGCCTGTTACTTCTTCATCCACAGTCAGCTCCTCGTTCACCTCCCCAGCCGATCCCACGTCGACGGTGAGAGGAGGCAAACTAGGACGAGTTGGGTTACCTATATTGTGTGGGGGAGATTCATTACATGGAGAGCGGGATTGTCAGTGGTGGGAGGTGAAAAGAGCCATACCTTGAGGTATTAGGACTTACCGGCGAGAACGGGGGGATTATCTAGGGCTGGCAATTCTTTACCGTCCGGAGCATTCCGATGAAAATATGCTTGGACATTCATTTCGGACAAAAAGCAAAGTTAAATTAACTGGGTGTTCAGGGTGCGAGATTTCTTAAATGGCCGGGGCAATTTGATTATTCCAGTACAACAGATGAAAAATACGAAAGTAAGCGTCAAAAGAAACTAATTGTAGTTTGTACATTTTGCTGCAGCCGCACCCCTTAGCCAATCCTCATTGGGTGCGCCTCCGTGTTGAGCACGACCTTCCTTAGGTCCACCCCTCCAAAGTCGACCATTTGGGTGATAAGGGCATACTTGATGGTCTCCGCGATGAAGAATGTCTCCTGCTTATCGTCGTTGTTCAAGCAGCACTTGGCGTTGGAGTTGAAGACGTCAGGATGGGCCCCGTACCCGTACTTGGCCTTGCAGTGCATCTCGAAAGCCTGCAGGGTGTGCGCGTGTTAGATGTAAGGAGTGGGCCACTTCAGTGCTGCACGCGCGCGGCCTTTCGCCGGTACTTGCACGAGCGACCCGTCGTCCCCTTTCACTGTGCTCAGGTCCTCGCCTCGCCTCTCCTCACCTGCCATATCTTCCAGCTCCACTCCCTATATTTGACGTCCCCAGTCACCTGATAAAGAACGAAAAGGCTCTCGAGGGTCTCGGGCCTGAGAATGTTCCACTTCATGCTATGGACCGGCTTGAAATCATCCGCTCCCTGGCCGTTGAACCACACAGCTTCAGCGGCCAGCCCTGTGTCGGTCCTCTCGTACATTGCGTAGCAGGCCTCGGCGAGGTCTTCCGCGAGCTTGAGGTCCTCCGCCCCGTAGCCGTCATCGAGGGTCATGGCGCCGAGAGCGAGAAGGCCAGGGACGAAGCACGCGAGGTGCTGCGATGAGCGAAGCGTCCCGTGTGTTAGAATTGCGCGACGAGCTGTTGTAGTGCGTTAACCCAGCGGTGTTCGTTCACTTCTTGCCCATTCTCACCTCCATCTTCCCCCCCCTCCCCCCGGCTGAACCACTGTCAGTAAGGTAAGTAAGGCCGTTAGCGCTCTTCTTTACCAGCCTAACTTTCATGCTCTCGATACTTTTCCTGTACATATCCTTGAGCCTCTTGTCGCTCTCTCCTCCTCGTGGATTGTAGAGGTAATATTTGAGAAAATACTCGTACGCAGAATCCCCACTGGCTCCCCAGCTCACCAAGCCCCCAAAACTTCCGCTAGCAACGTTGAGACCCATAGGGAGCATCCCGTCTCTTTGGTTGACCGCGGTCTCTGCCAGGTCGAACCACTTCTCAGCTTTCCAGAACCTTTCCTCCATACTGCGGCGAGCAAAGCGGATGGGTGAACACGTGAGATGAAAGTGTTCAGGGGGACGGAGAGGCGTTTATGGACGTAGGCATCTTCTGCTTTCACGGCGTGGGTAAACCGCTGGCTTTCTGAGCTCAATTCTCACCTGTTCTTGGCCAGCCCCCCGAACTCGACCTGCAAGGTCCCAGCCTCTGCAATGGTCGTTTGCCCCGCGCCCCCCCCGCCCCTGAAGAAGGTGACGTGGGGCTGTGCGATTCCTGTCTTGGTGTTGAAGGCTGGGAGGAGGCCATCCCCCAGTTCGACGGCAAGCCGGAGAAGGCCCTCCCGGCCGGAGAGCTCGTAGGCGCTGACTAGACCTCCCAGGGCGCGGATGGTGGTCTCGAAGGTCGACACTCCTCCATGGGAAGAGGCATGGAAGTCGAGCTTGGACTGCGAGAGGGTGGGTACAAAAGTGGAAAGAGGACGAGGAGCGAGCGAAGGGAGAGGTGAAAAAATTAAGGAACGGTTAGCCAAATAATGCGCATTTAGTCGCAGGTACGTCCCTCCAAGCTTCTCCCCTTCTCACCTCCACCCACTCACTAGCCTTGTCAAACTCCTCCTTCATGCCAGCTATCCAGAGTGTGTCGAGAGAGTCCAGGATCGTCATGCAGATGGTTCCCCACCTGTTGTTCCCCGTGCCTGAGGACGGCCTGGTCTCGTCTGCACCGTAGGAGGTCTTTACGTGGCCATCCCAGACGTGCTTGAGGCCGGCCTTTATAGACGCTATCCTGGACTCGTCGGGGGCAGCGTAGGGGGTCCTGAGGTAGGGATTCGAGGGCATCGTCCACTGCCCGCTCTGAGGAGGCGGAGCGAACTGCTCCTTAGCAGGGGGGAGAGGGTCATTTCTGACAGGAGGCGGTGGGGGGACAGGAGGCGGTGGGGGGGCGGGAGGCGGCACATTATTAGCCGGAGGCACGGGATACGAGGCGGGATCTGGTCTTCTGTCAACGGGAACAGGAGGTACCGGCAGAGGTACCCCCCTGTTAAGATTGTCGTCGATGGGAACAGATGGATGGGAAGCCTGAGGAGGGTATTTTGATGACGCCAGACTATTGGACACAGACACAGTAGAGGTTGTGCCAGGATTGACCAGGGAGCGCTCAATAATAACGAAAGTAATTAGCAGAGTAGTACCTAAAAGGAGTCTGAGAATCCAAATAACGGGTTTGGGAAGTGAGTTTGACTCCTCTCCATCCAGCATCCCCGCCTTGCTCTTCGAACGCGGCCTTGAGTTTGACTTTGAGTTTGTAAAGAGGCCCAAAATCACAGGCCTGAAACGCAAATATAGGCTGGACATTTCTTTATTTTACTTTGTATAGATCCAGTTTTTGTGTGAATGAAGGATTGAACAATGAGAAGAAGAAGAGAAATGAGAAAAGAAGAGAGGTGAGAACGAGGGTTAAAAAAAAGAATTACGTCCGTTCACGCTGCGTTTCCCCACTTTGCCGAGTTAGGGCCGCGGACAGTGTGAAAATTGGTCCTTAAGAATTCACTCCCTCTCCTTTTCCATTTTCCAGCCATTTTCTCGACTTTGGGAAATCCCACATAATCTCCTACATTGCCGCTTTAAACGTACATCTTAGTACCTGAATTTCTCAAAATCATCAATATCTTCCCATATCTTCCCATATCTTCCCGTATCTCCCACCAATCCTAGCATTTAACCCCTCTTCCTACATACTCCTCGGGTCCACGAACAGCATCAAACCACCAATATATCTCCTTCTATCTCTTTCCAATTCCCCCCTTCGTACAACCTTATCACCATAATATGTCTAGTGGCCGTGCTCCCCTCACTGCATTAACAGTATCACACCGTAACCAGCAGGCAACCCTTTATTGTGGAAACCTCACGGCTGCTGCGACCCCCCAGCTAATCACTGAGCTCATGACACAGGCCGGGACTGTGAAGTCTGTCCATATGCCCAGGGACAAGATAAGCGGGCAGTACAGCGGCTATGCGTTCGTCGAGTTCAACACGGAGGAGGAGTGTGACTATGCCATCAAGATTATGAACTTTGTGTCTCTCCACTCTAAGCCTCTTCGCGTTAACAAGTCGCAGCTTGCGGGAAGCCTCGCAGACAATGACGTCGGGGCAAACCTGTTCATTGGAAACTTGGACCCGGAGGTGGACGAGAAGTTGCTCTTCGACACGTTCTCTGCGTTTGGTGAGATAAGATTCGGCCGGGCTGGGTTTCAATTCCAA
The DNA here is from genome assembly GCA_030267965.1 of Triparma columacea. NCBI lineage: Eukaryota > Bolidophyceae > Parmales > Triparmaceae > Triparma > Triparma columacea. Next base: position 50,963 of record BRYA01000678.1, read on the forward strand.
TTCCAATACCTGATTGTTACATTCACACCTCGCTAACCCCCCCTCCCCTCCTCCAGGTAATCTCGCTAAAGCTCCTCACGTGGCTAGAGAAGACGCCACCAACACCCCTCGTGGCTTTGCCTTTGTGAATTACACTACCTTTGCCGCCTCTGACATTGCTATCGATGTCATGAACGGTCAGTACCTTTGCAACCGCGCAATTTCCGTCGAGTACAGCTACAAGAAGGACGGTAACGGTGAGAGGCACGGTAGCCAGGCTGAGCGCATGCTTGCCGCCGACTCTGCAGGGGGTGACGGTAACCCCCCCCAGCTCGGGGGGCCTCCCGGCATGCCGGGGATGCCCCGCCCTCCCCCCCCCCCCTCCCTGATGCCCCCCGCCCCCCCCCCCATGATGATGAGACCCCCTCCCCCTCAGCCCCTCATGGGCATGGGGGGCCCCCGAGGTTACGCACCCCCCCCACCTCCCCCACCCCCGCGTGGTTTCCCCGGGGGTTACGGAATGCCCAGAGCCCCACCCCCACCACCCCGAGGATACTACGGAGGGGCGGGAGGAGCAGGGTTCCAGGGAGGGTATGGGAACATGATGCAGCCCCCTCGTGCACCACCTCCACCTCCAAGAGGTATGATGGCACCACAAGGGTACCAGGCACCACCACCTCCACCACCACCTCCTCCTCCTCGCCCTGCGGCACAATAAAGTTAGCAAGACAGTTCGTTATAAAGTTTCACTTTTATTAAGTCCAAAATTATCACCCCAGGTGGTTAGATGAGGTTTTTGAGGAAGAGCTTCCTATCCGGCAAATTTTTGATGTACTCGGTGGCTCTAACGACCCTCTCCTCCTTTTCCCTCAGAGCCTCCTCCCTCTTCCTTTCAATCTCCTCCCTTTCCTTCCTCTCCCTCTCCCCGGTGTTCTCACTCCCGATCCCCTCACCGACCATGAAAGAGATGAGGGGACCCACGCTGTCCACCGCGTGATGCCTCGTGCTATTCCTCGGGACCTTCGCCCTCGCCCTCGCCTTGGCCACCATTCTCAAGTTGCGCTCGTGCTGCCTGATCTGGTACTCGCTGGGCGTGTTGCTGCGGAGCTTCAACCTCCACCCTACTTCGTTCCTGTAGTCGGCGCTGCGGTCGAGGATGTTCAACTCGGAGTATGTGGAGTTCATGAGCATCGTAGAAACGCGACGGGGAGTGCTGTGGAAGTCACCTGACACTGCAGTTCCACCCTTGGGAGAGACGAACCTGAGGTGGGCAGCGGGAGTTGTTGTCAAGTACATTTTGTTAGCGCTTCAATAAGAGGTCGCCATTTCCCGTTTTCTGCTTGTTCCGAAATCTCACCTCTGCTTGTATATTCCAGTGAACCCCCCAACATTATCGGCAAGGAACTTCTGGTGTTCTGTGCAATCCTCCCCCCCTTTGACGACTTCCTTCTCCCACCACCTCTCCCTATTCACCATCGACCTATTTATCCGTTCCCGCTCCCTCCTCTTCTCCTCTGACCTTGTTACCTTCCTGTCAAGTGCATGCTTGGTCTCAGTTGAGATGACCTTGAGGTTTGAGGGAGACGAGGCTCTTGAGACGTAAGCCGACACCAGCGCGTTGTAATAAGGGGAAGACGGCGCGGGCGACGAAATATTCGGCGCTGGGGAAGATGGCATGAGTAATAGTTCTTCTTTTTTATGCCTCCGGGGTCAGTTGAGAAACTTTCGGAAAAATCGAGAGAAAAAGACTTTGTGTTCGCTTCCGTTTTTCTCATAAACTTCACACACACGCATTAAACCTCCGGGTTCCCGTTGTGTGACACGAAGAGCTTATCTTCGACATTCGACCCGTCATGTCTCAGGTGGCTCCTCAACCCTCAACAGCGTCGCTTCCCCTTGACAAGTTAGCAATGAAAGGGGCCATACCTTTCACAATTCCTACATCAACCGACAATGTGGACAAGGATTTCTTCACCTCCATGCTACGAGCCCAGGGTTTGTTGTCGTCTACCAACGAGGTCACGAGTATGGAGGGTAAAATCATTGGGGCTGACAAGGGTTTCACAAGCAATGTCATGCTTTGTAACCTCAGCTATAAATCCAAACCAGAGCCTGGCACAGCACCGAACAAACTTGTCGTCAAAATCATGGGGGGGGGGCTTAATCTTAAGAAAAAAGTCGAGAAGTGGCTTGTTCATAACCTTATTTTTCCTAATGAAGTTAGGTTCTTTGCTGAGTGGTGAGTGCAGCGCCTCGCAACCAACTAACAAATCTACGAACATATAACCAACTCCCGTCCCCTCACCACAGCAATGTAGCCCCGAGTGTTGCCCCCTTTCGCTATCCAAAGAATTACTTTTGCGCCTCGAGAAACACAAATCACCTCATGGTTATGGAAGACTTGTCATCCTTCGGAGTGTGCGGCGCTGGGTTCAAGGGCTCGGCTACAATCGAGGAGTGCAGGAGCATAATGATTTATATGGCAAGACTTCACGCGCATTTTTGGGAGAAGCGATCCCACAAGGATTCACCATCGACCGTTCAGAACCTCTTCGCCGGCGCTGACCTCTCGATATATCCCCTCATCATCAAGAAGGTCTTTCCTGACGCATTGAAAGTAATGAGAAAGGCTTTCCCGGAGGTAGTTGCCGTTATTGGAGAAAGTTGCATGGCAACCCTTAGTAATAGATGGAAGAGCATTGCTCAGAGGTAAGAACGAAGAACGAAAGAGGTACACACACACAGGAATTAACCCACCTCACCTCCCTCTCATAGGTTCAGGACACCCCCTTTCACGCTCTGCCACGGGGACACAAAATTAGACAACATCTTCTTCGCCCACGAAATCGAGGACGGGAAGAATTACAGAGAGTGCTGCGCTGTAGATTGGGGAGTATCAGGTTGGGGCAACCCCATGGGAGGTGAGGCGGAGCGATAGCAAGGAAGGAGCGAAGCGACGACTAGTATTAAAAAATTTCGCGGTGGCGAAGCAGCAGCAGGACGCCCTCTCGCGTACAGTTGCAGACGCAGCATTCCTCTCCTTAAACGCACCCTAAACCTTTGCCTCGCTCATTGCAGACGTTGGGTACTTCTTTGGACGCTGTGTTGACGTCGAAGATAGAAGGGCCTGGTTGGACGAATTGTTAGAGCTCTATCGTGTGGAGCTCATCAGAGTGAACCCCGACTTGGCGGACAAGTACACCATGGATAAGATGAAGGATGACTTGAGGCTAATGTGCCTGGTACCTTTTTTTACTGTCACTGGTACTCTGAAGGGAATGAAGCACGACGTCGACGGCGGTACGGGAGCGTTTGCCCCCAAAGAAAAGCTGAGCCCTGACAATGCGATAAAGAAGGTGTGGATGGACCTCTCTCTGATGAGGACTGCGCATTTGATCAAGGATTTGGATTGCGAGGGAAAGATCGCCGAGGGCGCCGCGGACCCGATGGTGCCCCCCATACCGTGCTGTTGTGCTTGGATGATATGAATCGGACCATAAACTGATTCCACAGGAGGCATGCCGTACTTTCGTGTCATTCAATTCAACCCGTTTTGCATTTTAAAGTACGCATTTTCTTATTATTAACTTGAAAAAGAAAGTTCAATTTCAAGAGGGAAGCCTTTTCAACTGGGGTTCTCAGAGTTTTCACATCTGGATCTTTTTCACGGGTTTTTTATACATCAACTGGACTTTTGGTCATGACAGAGCTACACGAAGGGGCGATATTTACGATGGAGGAGTTGTCAATACCTAAGGATATATCCGACCAGAACGACACAACGTGGCAGGGTCTGGATGCCCTTAATTCCACCACTCTTCGAGTTTCCTCCGAGCCGTCGTCCATGACCTTAGGGACACAGTTGACGCAGCTTTTGGACAAGAACGGGGAGCTCTTACCGGTCCGCATCCACCACTCCGGGTCTTTCTCATCCACGGACTCTGAGCTCTCCCTCACTGGGACTGAAACTTCCAGTGCAGCCTCAACCCCCCCGGTGGAGTTGAACAATCCCTTTTTAGATGGGTACGGGTACGACGACGAATTCGACGGCGACTTCGTCGCTAAGCCTAACATGTTTGCGATGGCCACGGACTACGTCGTGGTCGAGCACCTCAAGGACGTGGCCGTGCAGCTTGACACCAGTTACCGCCCCAACTTGCAAGGGTATCAGGAGAATGAAGGTGGGATGAGGGGGGACGAGGAGGGACAGGACGAGGATATGGAGGCAGATGGACACGGAAACCGAGGACAGGTCTCCGACGGTGTTGCTGGGGGAGCGGCTGGACGGGGTTTGGACAGCCAGGGTTCCCTTGGAGAGGGTGGGTTGGGGTCACCGAGGAACAGCAAGAGGAAAGCTGGGGGAGAGGAGGGAGGAATCAGGAAGAAGTTAAATTCATCGTCCTCCTCTTCCTCCCCCTCCCCCTCTTCCTCGTCGTCCTCATCCTCTAAGAAGGGTAAGAAGGGAAAGAACAAGCCGTCCGCGAATCTCGTAGCCATGACGAACCCCGACGGCTCCAACATCGGCCGCTGGACCGACAACGAGCACACCATGTTCCTCGAGGGTCTCAAGAAGTACGGCAAGAGGTGGAAGCTAATTTCGGACTTCATCAAAACCAGGAGCGTCGTACAGATTAGGTCACACGCGCAGAAGTTCTTCAAGAGACAGATCAAGGAGGACCTGCCGGTGGAGATCGGGACGGGGATCGATGAGGAGGAGATCAAGGCTCTTGACGCGGCGGAGGACAAACTCCTGGCTGCGGAGAAGGAGGCGAAGGAGAAAGGAGAAGAGGGGGGAGAGGGGGATGGAGGGGTGGTTGTGGCTTAATGGATATAATAGCAAAGGGGAGGTAGTGGATCAAGTATATAGCTGCGGGTGAAGCGGCGCTAAAGGGCAAACGACGTACAAGGAAATTTGGGGGAAATTGAAAGGAGGGAGTTTGCTGGGGTGAAGTGGGGTGGAGTGGGGTGGTTTTATTTGAGGGGGGAAGGTGACACGAAAACACAATGTTACGATATGTCTTTTTACCTGCTGAACCTTGATGTTTTTACTTTTTTTACTTGCCCCCTCCCCACCCCCTTCTTCCTCCTCTCTGTCTGTCTTTACGAGATAATCCCCTGTTCCCTATAGTGTTTCGCAATAGCGTTGAACCTGTCGTCCCCTCTTTGGTGTTGGTTAACCTCCCTCCAGAATCCTTCCTCCCTTTCCTCTTCCTCTTCATCAGCCTTAAATGGGTTGCCTCCTCCGTCCCGTTTGCTGCCTACTCCGCCGTCAGATGCGCAGCCCCCGGCCTCCCAGACCGTCCGACCGCCAATCCTGAACCCCTCGTCCGCACCCTTTATCCTAACTTCGACGTCCTTAATCTCACCCTCGATCCCCTCAATGATGCCCTTGAAGCTCCTAATCTCCCCCTCGAGTCTCCTGATTTCCCTTTCCCCCTGTTGCAGTATGTCTGCAAAGTGTTCCGCCCCTACCCCTAGCGGTAGTCCCTCCACTTCCCCCAGTACCTTCGCCGCCTCCACGTCATCAATCGTCCCCGGTTCTTCTAGGCATGCTCTGATATCGTCCTCAAGTTCCTCCCTCTTATCCTTAACATCCTCTTCATCCTCCCCCTCAACATCCCCCCACATGCCTCCTAGTACCTCTAGTACCTCCCCCTTAAGTCCGCTCTTCGCGATCTCCAGCAGTTCCATGCGTACCCTCTCCCCCCCCACGATGTTTTTATATTCCTCCATGATAACCTTATCGTGTCCTCCCTTCCTCAAAAGCGCCATGGTCCCTTCCTTAAACCCCATGCCCCCGCAGGTTACCATGGCCTCGTCTGTACCAATGTCTGAGAGAGCTGATAGGACGTAACTCATTACCTCCTCATTCTCGAACTCACATCCTCCTACCCCCCTTGCACTAAGGAGCATCATTAATGTCCACCTAGCCGCTCCTGACCCCCTACCTCTCCAACCCTTTTCCCAAGCCTCCGTAAATACTGAGGCCGCGAAGTCTGGTCTACCGGTTAGGAGTCCACAGACTTCAGCGGTAGCATCATCGTCAACGCCTGGTTGGGATGTTACTAAGTAATCAACAACGTCACTCTTCATATCGTCACCCTCCATCCAGTCCCCCCTTAACCTGTTCGCCAGTGTGTTGCCTGTCGAGCCCTCTGATTTGTCGTATTCCTTTTTATTATTCCTTGCGTCCCTCCCTTTAACAACGTCCCTCAATCGTCTCACGCCTTCCCCTTCTTCCCCTTCCAAATACACCTCTAGACATTCCGGTTGTTCCGTGAACCTCGCCACAACGCTCGCCCTACTAAGCCATCCTTTCGTTTGTTTATAAACCTCGATCGCCCTACCCTCCATCTTTTGTCCTACCAACCAGTCCCCGTACATCCTATAAACCCCTCTACAAACCTCGGGTACTCTCCAAGATATCCCCACAGCCTGTGGGTACAACCTCCTCCTACATAGCCCCTGCGCGTTCGTTTGTACGCCTTTACTCCTGACTTCATAGCCTCCTTTAGTATCCTCGTTTGTATGGAGTTGAAGAGGTGTGGAGAAATGGAAATCCATACCGGCACCGGGACCACCTTTTCCTAAGAATCTACTGAATACACCCGCTTCCGCTAAAGCCGCTAAAGACATCCCTTCGCCATTACGGTCATTGGGGAAGCCTTTAAATCCCTCTTGTTCATGTTTGAAAACGCTTCTAAAAACCGTGCTCCCAATAGCCCCATTCCAGACTTCAACGACTGTTTTCGTTCCGGTTGTTGAGGAACACCAGGCTACATAGTCCGCGCCTAAGTTGCAAAGCACCAAATCGGAAGATGGGGAAGAGGGAGGGAGGGTTGAAACGTCTTTAGATATCCCTCCCCCTCCCCCACCATCTCCTCCTCCGAGTTGTAGTGTAGTCCTGTTAAGTACGGATGTCTTACTGTACAACGTAAGCGTCCTACTCTCAGGTACGTAGCACGCCGTGCTATCTAAGTGTAGGGATATGTGCTTTAAAGACGTTGCCGTGCATACTTTCTTCGGGTTTGAAGGTGGGGAGGGGGAAGGAGAAGAGGATGGGAGAGGGAGGGATAAAACCTTGTAGGTATTAGGGTGAACGTCTGGGACGACGAAGGTGCAGGTCTCGTGCGTGGAGGAGAGGGTTAGGACGGGGACGGGGAGGGTTAGGAGAGAGGTTATTTGACCTGCGTAGACTTGGAGGATACCGGAACTGTGACCGAGGAGCACGCGGTTACCGTGGGTGGATAGGGAGGTTAGGGGGGAGGACTTTGTGTGGGGGGATAGATTGGGGATCAGGGTGGATGTGGTTATGTAGGGAGAGGCTGGAAGGAGAGTATGGAGGTAGAGAGTTGTAGTTGAAATTGAGGCAAATGTTGTGGGTGTTAGGTAGGAGGTATTCTCAGGGGTTAAAGGGTGAGGGAAGGGTTGGATTGGTATGGGTGTTTGTGAGGATGGGTGTATGAGTGTGTAAGTGGGTTGAACGGAGGTGTCGGAGGGGGTATTGGAGGAGGATTGTGGGGGGTTAACGCAGAGGTGGATGTGTGTGAGTTTATTTGTTTGTTCTGACGTCGTTTTGTTGTTATTTTGGTTGTTCTCGTTGTTGTCATTGTTTTTGTGTGTGTTATTGTTGTTAGTGTTGTTGTTTGTGTTGTTATTGAGGAAATTGTGAGGAGAATTATCGGAGAGTGGAAATGATAGGAGAGGGATTTGATGACTATATTGACTTTTTGTGTAAAATACGAATCTTCTACCTGATGACATTGTATGTAAGTGTGTGTGTAGGGGTATGTGGAGTGTGAGAGTTACAAAAGGACAAAAGTGGGTGTTTTTCTCTTTTTTCTCCTTTTCCACTTTGTTCGGACTTTGCCCTCTAAACCCTCTCTCCCCCTCCCACATACACACAAACCCTCTCCAAGTCGTTCCTCCCATTCTCTCCATAGCGTTCTCTCCCCTCTCTTCTCCTTCCCTCTTCCCCCCTATATCTCTCAAATGTCTCCATCTCCCTCTCTTCCCGATGATCTCTATCTCCATCCCGAGGTCCTAACAACCTACCGTGTCCGTGATCTCCAGCGTATCCTTCAGCGTCGTTACAATTACCTAGTTTCAGATTTAGATAAACTCATGATTAAATCGGACCTAATTAACACTATCGTTAAAGAGGAAAGTCAATTAAGGAACAAAGGAATAGGGATTACAAACCGAGGGTTCTGGGTAGGTACATCCTACGAGAGTTATGCTGTATACTTTAACAATAACGTGGACTACTTCTACGGTTTATGTTTCGTGGTTGTGTTTGTACTTCTCCTAACTTTAACCCCCCTTCTTAATACCTTTACCACAATGTCTCATATATACATCACAACCACAAAAACGATATACAAAACATGCCGTACCTCAGGTACATACTTCGGTATCCTCCTCCTAATCTCCCTGTTAGTGTTAGACTTAGCTAGAGCTTGGTTGAAAGTAACTATATTCATAGGATGGGTATGTCCAACCAGGTATAGAATGTTGTTATGGAGGTACTTATTCCCCACCCCAAACCTTACACTTAACACTGGTGATATTATGGGTGGAGGGAGAGGAGGTGGAGGGTTTGGGTTTAACGTAGCACCTATGATTATTAGTTGGGTGTTAGGGTGGGGGAGAGGGAAGATTGAAGGGTGGATTGCTAGGTGTGTTAAAAATTCGGGGAAGATTAAAAGAAGAAAGGAGAGAAAGGAAAGGAAGGAGAAGGGGGAGGTTGAAGAGGAGGTGGGGGAGGAGGAGGAGGAGGAGAAAGTAAGAAGGAGGAGGAGGAAGAAGAAGGTGTACGAGGACGATTTAGATTGACGCTAGTAGGTTTTAAAAAAAAGTCACAATTTGAAGAGGCCAACAATTTCCCTTGCACAATACCAAAACCCTCCCGTCTAAGAGTTCTTCGACCCTAACAACTCCCTCTCCTCTTCCTCCTCCCCCCCTACCTTATCTCTTAACAACTTGTATAATAAAGCTCACATCCTCACCTCCATCCCTAACAATGTTCGCCTCATATATCCCTCCTCCATCCACCTCCTTCTCAAGTACAATCCTCTCCCCCAATTCCTCCTCAAGTTCAACCTTATGTTGTTTTAGTAATTTCTCAGCTACCTCTTTAGAAGTTACGGAATTTGGTTTTACTAGTTTGTTGGCGGTGTCTAGTTGGCGTTTTATTATTACTGACCTACCGCGCATGTAACGTGTTAACTTGTCCTTGCTTGTTTTGACGGAGCCTTTACCAGGGGAGGAAGGAGAGGAGGTTACGATGTCATCCTCTCCAGCTTCGACGGCAACGTCTGATAGGGAGGGATCTATGGCGGAGTACTTCAAACGGTTGAATGGGGTGTCGTATACGGCGAGCTTTGAAGGGTAGAGATAATTCCTCATGTAACCAGCCTTCACTGTCACCAAGGTTCCTGCAGGGGTATTGGAGAGAGACCTGGAGAAGAGGGTAAGGGGGGGGGGTAGGGGGGGAGAGGGGGGGTTGTTTGGTGTGTGAGAGGTGGTATGGTATTGAGAGGTGGTGACATAGGTGATATTTTATCAGTGTGTGTGTTTGTGGTAGAAGAGATAGAATAAGTGTATGAGGAAGAGATGGAGGTGTACGAGGAAGAGAGAAGGGCAGATATGTGTATGAGGAAGAAAGAGGAGAGTGCAGAAAGAAGTGTAGAAAGGAGTGTTCGGGGAAGAATGTCTATAGGGGTCATATTCTCCTCATATTCTCAATGTATCGCTAATCTGAATGCATATGTTGTGTGTGTGTATCCTCATCATGTCCTACATATCATTGTTGTATCATCTAAACTTACCCAGCAGTCTCTGGTGGTGATTGTATTAATACGGCTTTGACGGTATGTTTTGATCTTTTTGCTCCAATAATCATTGCATAGCCTATTTGGGAGCCATTTTCAGTAACTAATTGAGGATAATATTGACTAGATATACATTTAATACTTGTTCTACGACTAAGAGCACTAAATAATGACATCTTTCTGGGATTTATTACAGCCCCCCAAACTCTCCTTTTCCTGTCCAACAAAACCACATATTTTCAAGACAAACCAACGACTGCTAACTATAATGACAGAAACTACATCATCATCATCATCACCATCAACAAATATACCCATAAATACACAAACATCAACAAATAACCCTCCTCCTTCCAACACAACCACGACAACGAAACGAAAGGCTGAGTCAATCTCACCTCCTACTCCTCCTAAAAACTCAACAACAGACAACACACAATCATCATCAACACAACCACAATCATCCTCCCCACCATCCTCCTCCGCCTCCTCCGCCCCAAACAACAACACCAACAACACCAAGAAACGCAGGAGGAAGGAGCCCTACAGGGAGACGAAGGAGAGTCTCCTAACAAAGTCCCAGCGTACCGTCTTCGTCTCCCAGCTAACCCAGAAGGTCGAGGAGTACGATCTCCGTAAGTTCTTCAAGAAGAAGGCCGGCAGAATCGTCGCCGTCCACTTCCTCTGGGACAAGCGTTCCAACCGTCACAAGGGTTGCGCGTACATTGAGTTCGAAGACCTCGACGACGTCCCTTACGCGGTTAGGCAGAACGATAAGGTACCGACGTTCCAGAGATTCCCTATACTCGTACAACCCAGCGAGTCCGAGGCTAACCTTGTATCCATACAAGGTGAAGACGTCGGCAAGTACCGTGTCTACGTTGGTCACATTGACAAGAAGGTCTTGGAGCGTGATATAAAATCAATCTTCTCAGAATGCGGTGGTCTCAGCCACTGCCAACTAAGCAAGGAGAGCGTGTCGAACACCAGCAACTTCTGCTTCGTTAACTTCCACAAACCCCAGGACGCGCAACTCGCGATTGACGGGTTGAATGGGATGTCGTTGGGGTCATCGGTTATTAAAGTATCATGGGCGAAGACATGCGAGGAACTCGGTACCGCAGCCGCGATCGCATCAGGTAGACCGGCGGACGGGAATGAGAGAATCAGGAGAGCGAGGAGTAAAGCGGGGGACGCGACGGGGGAGTTTATGTTACCGGAGGTTAGGGGGGTACAAGGGTATGCTGGTATAGACCCTAGTGCATACGTGGGAGTCGGGACGGGGGATGATGGGTCAGGTGGTATGAGTACTACAACGACTGGGGGGAACACGGCTATGCAAGCTATTGAGGAGGCTAAGAGGAGAGCGCTTGGGGGGGGGGGGGGGGACATTGGGGAGAAGTACGACAGCTTGGACAAACAGGAGAGCGGGGCGACTGTTGGGAAGGGCACGGACGGAGCGGAGGCTAGAGCGGCGCTTATGGCTAAACTTGCTGCTAGAGCTGGACTTAGTATTAAGACGGGAGGGGGAGAGGAGAGGGGGGAAAGGGAGGTGGAGGTTAAGGTTACGAGCAATCTGATGATATCTAACTGCTTTAGACCATCTGAAGAAACGGAGGAAGGGTGGTGGGAAGATATCGAACTTGACATGAGGGAGGAATGCTCGAAGTTCGGAGCCGTTCTCACTGTCGCGGTTGATAGGAACGATGAGAGGGGACAAGTCAAGGTTTGCTTCGGGGATGTTACGGCGGCGAAGAAAGCAAGGGAAGTCTTTGAGGGGAGATGGTTCGGGGAAAGACAACTTGGGGTGGAATACGTGTAAAGGGAAGGTTACTTGATAAAAAGGGGAAGAGCGGGGTAAGGAGAGGGACAGAGGTTGAATTCGGAAACTGAGGAGACTTTTTAAATGTATTTATAGGAACCCTGTCCTTTTTCAATCCACGAAATCAACAAGAAGAGTCCAAACCCGAGGGGCCGACCACATATCCAAAACAAATATATATATAGCAAAGCGTCTTTCACGGTTCAACCAGGGATCACATTCTGACCTAAGCCCCCCCGTTCACCCAGATGAGTGCGCTCATATCTTCGATGAAGCGGCTGGGGAAGACCACACCTCCCAAAGACAAGAAGGGCAGCGAAAGACCCCCAAAAAACCCCAAGGCAGGAAGACTCAGCCCCCAGGGACAGGAGGCGAGGGACAGCATGGGGAAGGTCGGGTACAGGTGGGTGGAGGGGCGGGACGGGAGATGGGATTGAAGGAACCAGGACCAGGATTGGAAACAAAAGCGCCACCAGTATCAAACCTATTTACTAACCTAAAACCTACCAACCCCCCTCCCCCCCAACAACAACCTCCCCAGCTCCGGGGACCTCGACCTGAACGATTCCGAAGGCGAAAGCACCTCTTCCTCCTTTGATCCCACCCTCTACTCCCCTGAAGTTCTCTCCAACCTCCATGAGCTTACCTCCACCTTCCCGGACGCCCCAATAGAAGCCCTAGTCCGTTTTGCCAAGTACAAGCCCTCCGACAGCAGCTCCAGCCCCGTCGACCTCTACCACTCCTACCTCGCCTGGCGCGAGACCTTCCCCCGTTACACTGACCACGACGTGGTGTTCCGCCCCACCATCCCAGGGTTCCCGAGGAAGTGGTGCCAGAGGGGCGGCCTGGCCAGCGACGGCAGCCACGTGATCTTCGTCCAGGGCGCCATGTACGACACCTCCGTAACGACGGTTGAGAACTACGTGGAGAGGTGCTGCCACGTTATCGATCACCTTATACCGGAGGACGGGAGCCCGGGGCAGATCACGATACTTATAGACTGCAGGCCGTATGAGGGCATGCTCAACCCGCCGGCTACGAAGATGCTGACGTTCTTTAAACTCGTGAGCCAAATGATTAGCAGCAAACACCCGGGGAGGATTAGCAAGGTTGTTATATACCCGATACCGAGGATCATTACGGGACTGGTTAACATGATCTTGAGAATGTTCACCAAGGACACGAGGGAGAAGGTGAGATTTTTATTTATATGTTAGGTTCATTTTTGGAGGGGTGGCCATGGCGGCTTTGTTCACTTCAATCGTAGCCCCTCTGCTGCCCAAAATACAATTTAAACGTTCTTCCCCCCCCCCCGCTAACCCCCCCCCCCCCTGCATCCCCAGCTGAACTTCATCTCAGGCAGTAGCAGCATGGGCAGTAAGTGCCCGTCGAAGTTCTGGAATTACGTAGATGGCCCCAGCGAACTACCTGAGAGCACCAGGGGGTTTCACGTAAAGGAGACGTGAGGGAAGAGAGGGGTGTGTGTGTGGGGGGGGTTATTAGTTATTAGAACGCAAGGCGACGAAATTTAAACACGTGGGCAATGTGGAGAGACGGTCCCACCCGTTGTAGGAAAAAGTTGGCGATAAAGATAGATGTTAAGTTTTCTCTGAATAATAAAGGCCCTTCTTTGTCCTATTAAACGATCTGTGGCGGGAGCGAGTACGGCTTGAGCCCCAGTTCCTTCTCCTCCTCCTCCACATCCCTTGCCTTCCAGTCGTTCCTAAAGAGCACCACCGGCCTCCCCCACCTATCCTGGACTATGAGGGTACCGAAGAGCTTACCGTCGGCGTCGGCGGAGTCTACTGCGCCCCAACCACCCTCAGCCCACCGAGCTATCGAGTAAGATATCGGCTCGAGCTTCGCCTCCACCTTGTACTGCAGTGTGAAAAAAAGCAGGGTTAGGGATTTGCGAATTTTCAAGAGCTCTCTCATGCCTCTCACTCCCCCCCCCTCCCCCCGCACCCCAACCCTTGATTCTCACCTCGTCCAGCAGCCTAGCCAGTACCACCTCGAACTGCAGTTGTCCAACAGCGGCGAGTATAATCGGCCCTCCACCATCGTCCCCCCTCTGCCTGAGCATCTGGATCGCCCCCTCGTCCAAGAGCTGGTCCAGCCCCTTGCTGTAGCTCTTGTAGGTCGAGGGGTTGGGGTTGGTGATGTAAGCGAACTTCTCGGGGGAGAAGGCCGGGATGCCAGGGAAGGAGACTTTCTGGTTCCCTGTGTAGAGGGTGTCGCCGATGGCAAAGAGGCCGGGGTTGTTTATCCCGATTACATCCCCGGGGAAGGCCTCCTCTATGGACTCGCGGTTCTGCCCGAAGAGCGCCTGGGCGGCCGCGAGGTTGTACATCTTATTGCTCTTGGACCTGGAGTGCTTCACCTTCATCCCCTTCTCGTACCTGCCGCTCACGACCCTGACGTAAGCCAGCCTGTCCCTGTGGTTGGGGTCGAGGTTCGCCTGCATCTTGAAGACGAACCCCGTGAACTCGGGGTGGGCAGCAGTCACCGAGTCTTCGTTATCAATGTCGTCATCGAAGACAGCAGTCCGAGTGGCGGGTATGGAACCAAAGTCGACAAAGTACTCGAGGAAGCGGTCGACTCCAAAGTCGGAGATCGCGGATCCAAAGAACAAGGGGGACTGGGTCCCCGCGAGGATGCGTTCCCTATCAAGAGGTGGGAGGAGGCCCTCAAGAACCTCCTCATCCTCGACGAGTTGGTCGAAAAGCTCGTCGTCCCCGATCGCGGCCTTCACGGCGTCCTTGTCTTCGAACGATATCCGCTCCACCGTGGCCCTCTGACCCCTCTTCTCCGCCTTGTCGTAGAGAATGACCTCGTTGGTCATTCGGTCAAGGAGACCCTTGAACCTATCACCGTCCCCAATGGGCCAAACAATCGGGTGCGTCTCTAGGCCGAACTCCTCCTCAATCTGATCCATGATCTCCATCGGCGCCAGGGCCGGCCTGTCCATCTTATTGCAGAAGGAGAAGATGGGTAGTCCCCTCATCCTGCAGACCTCAAAGAGCTTCCTAGTCTGAGGTTCGAGACCCTTGGCGGCGTCGACGAGCATCAGGGCGTTGTCGGCGGCTGCGAGGGCACGGTAAGTGTCCTCAGAGAAGTCCTGGTGCCCAGGTGTGTCCAGCACGTTTATCTTGTGAGAGCCAAAGTCAAACGACATTGCAGTGGCAGAGATGGAGATCCCTCGATCCTGGGGAGGGGGGGGGGCGGGGGGAGGGGGGGGGGAATTGGAGGGCTGGAGGGTGAGATAAACACACAAACCCGGGAAAGCGGCAAACCGTCACGCACCTGCTCCATCTGCATGAAATCAGAGGCAGTTCGCCTCTGCTCCCCCTTCTGCCTCACTGCGCCCGCCTGCTGAATAGCGCCGCCGTGAAGAAGCAGCTTCTCGGTCATTGTCGTCTTCCCCGAGTCGGGGTGTGAGATTATGGCAATGTTGCGACGCTTGGAGATTTCCTTGTCAGATGCCTTGAAGGCTGAAGAAGATGGGGCTTCCGAAGAGGTTGATTTGAGAGAGAATGCGACACTACATGAAGACGAGCGGGGGAAGAGAGAGAGAGAAGGCGTAGTAAGAGGAGCGAAAGGGTTTGTAGGTCCCAGGAGGAGCAGCAGGATCAGATGAAGGTAAACAAACATCGCAGGTGAAACAAATAAAGTGGAGGAAGAAGGATTTGAACGCTAATAGTGGTCTTATATGCAGTAAATGGCCTTACAAAGCAAAAAGAAAGAGAAGGGAGAGAGCGAGGAAGCGTATTAAAGAAGTGAAAAATGGTGAGCTGTAACCCTGGGAATTCCTTCGTCTTGTCATTATTATAAACAGGGATTGTTATGCCTGAGATAAAGAGAGAAACCGCAATTCTGGCATGTGCTGCATCAGCACTTATGAGTGCCCTATTAGTATCATATCATCACAAAAGGAAGGCCTCAAATGGTGTTAAAGTCAATTTTGTAAGTTGGTGTGGCGGCAGAAAATCCATAAGGAAAGAGCTTTAAGCACACTATAGCGTACCACAACCCATACTACTACTACTAACTACATTCATCACATCACAGATAAGCAAGTCTGGTTCACCAACGACTATTACGTCAGGATTAGCAAAGGTGAGCCTGCTTCATCCTTACCCGCACTTTCCCCTGCATTCATTCTGCTTTGCTTTCATTCCTCTGCTTTTACCTCTGCTCTCAGATAGGGTTTGACTTGGCTAATACTCCAAATGACGTTAGTCGACAACCTACTAACATACATCAACCCCATACATCAACCCTACTACTCATACAACATCATATACCTTATAGACTTCTAACATACATCCACATACATCTAACATCTCTCGGTCGCAGAGCGTGCGCGAGGAAGACACACATGCGGTATTGAAGCCCTTCGAGCACGAAGAACGAATGAAGCGCAAGATCGCTCTCAGGGAGAGCGTAATGTCAGAGAACATGAAGCCCAGGGACCTCGTCACCGTGAGGGTCCCCGCCACGTCCGCCAACATGGGGCCCGGGTTCGACTGCCTGGGCTGCGCGGTGGACAACATGTGGAGCGAGCTCACGGTAGAGAGGTCCTCCAAGTTTGAGATCGTCGCTTATGGGGACGGGGCAGACGCCATGCCCAAGGACCAGTCCAATTACGTCTGCGTCGGCCTCAAGGCAGCCTTCGAAATAGCCGGCAAGGAGGTTCCCCTCCTAAAGTACACCATAAACTCCCAAGTCCCCTTCGCCCGCGGTCTCGGCAGCAGCTCCGCCGCCATCGTTGGCGGGATCATCGCCGGCCTCGTCCTCGCAGGGCACAAGCTGCCGTGCTGGGGGAGCGAGGCGCTGCTGCAGATCGCGAGCAAGATCGAGGGACACCCGGACAATGTTGCACCGGCCATCTACGGGGGGATACAGCTCGGGATCGACAATGGTGAAAGGTAAGGGGAGGGAGGGGTTAGGTTGTGGTGGGCTGTATGCCCCCCCCAGTTGCCACCGTCTTTGATCCATCCTCACCTTCCCCCTTTCCCCCCCCCTCTTCCATCTCTCCCTCTCGCTGCCGTCTTCACCTCTAGGTGGCTGAGTGAGAGGATCCCCACCCCCCCCGGAGTCCAAATGGTCATGTTTATCCCCAACTTTATCGGGAAAACGAGCGACGCGAGGTGAGGAAGGGTGCACCTATATGGGTTGCTGGCATTCTACCGAGAGGGCGCTGTATAACGTTCTCATTTTGCTTACCAACACCAACTCTCCTCGCCACCCACCAATATAAATGCTTGCAATCACAGGAATGCCCTTGGGCCAAACATATCGAGGAAGGAAGCCGCTTTCAACATCGGGAGGGTCGCCTACCTCGTCAACGGGCTCAACCACGGCAACCTCGACTGCCTCAAGCACGGCTGCGAGGACGCCCTGCACCAGCCTCAGAGGGGCAAGGCAATTTACCACTACCTTTACCCAATGATCGAGGCCGCCGAGGCCGCAGGCGCTAACGCCTGCTACCTCTCGGGGGCAGGGCCTACCGTCATGGCTTTAACCTCCGGCGCTTCCGGCGATATTTTCACCCAACACGAGAAGGAGCTCAACCACGTGGAGGTTGCAAAGGCCATGAAGAAATCAGCGAGGGAAAGCGGGATCGATGGGAGGGTCGTCGTCACGAACATCTGCAACGAGGGTGCGAAGGTCATCAGAGTCGAACCACCGTTCTCGTCAGAGGAGAACGGAGTCATATACAAGGATGGGAAGGTGTGAAGAGGAGATATGTGTTAAATTCAATGCGTAGTAGTAGTATTTGAATCGCTAGCACATTTGCATCGCTTTTTGAGAAATAAGGGTGGGCGGCATAGATTCATTCAATATTCCAACATTCCTTCCTTGATTCCTCAGAAAAGGGCCCTAATTCGGACCTAAACAAAACACTTTTTCTCCGCATACCAGTAATTATGGGCCTCCTTCCCAACACGATCTGCGGCGCGGATATAGACGCCGTATTCGCGTGAGTACCAGGGACAGCATGGGGGGAAGGGTGGAGGGTTAACCCAAAGAGCTGTCGGCCAGTATGCGGACCCAGCCTTGTTATCCCCCTTGTAACCCTCTCATATACCCCTCACCCCCCCCACCTCCTCCCATCGGACCTACCTGCAGTTACCCCACCGTCAAGATGGTTAAAATACAAGACGCTAGGCTGGGCATGTTCAAGTTCTTCATGATCTTTTGCATCGCCCTCTATGTGGCCATCTTCCAGCTTTGGAGGGACGGAGGATACCTGCAGACCGAGAAGGTGTCTGGCACGGCAAGATTTACCCTCCAGCAACCAACGAAGAACCTTAGTGGGTATTCAAACGCTTGCTCCCCCACCGACGCTGATTGTATAAATGACTTTACCCCTCTCGACAAGCTCCCGTACTGCACTGCAAGCCCCCAAAACGTTTCCTACCCCGATGGAAAAGAAATCTGCCAGTACTACGAGAATGTGGGCCTGCTTACGATGATGGAATCGAGTGTTATCATCACCACGAGGGTTACAGAGACGAGGCAAGACCTGGACTGCGACCAAGAGAACTATAACATCACAGGCACGACCTGTCCCAAGGTGAGACGCAGGCTGTTCTACTTCTTTCCTCGTCCCTCGTCCCTCCTCCATCCTCACAATTTTAATCACCCCCCGCTTCGCCCGTCGCTTCCCTCCCTGCCCGCTCAGGTCTACGTCACAGCGCCGAATGCCACAGAGACAACGTATTACGCCGCCGACGTCGAGAGGTTTACCGTGCTCTTTGACACCGCCGTGCTCGCTACGACCCTCGACATCTTCGGAGAGTCCAGTGAAATGTCAGGCTGGCTGTACGTGGCGAGCAACAGCGGGCTCTGCGCCCAATACGCGACGGCAACCAAGAGCCAGGGGGGCAGCGACTTCACAACAGAGGCCCCTTGTTACATTGAACCCAACAAGACATCAGCGAATCTTGACTACTTCGAGCTGGAGGTGGGTAGTGGCGATGAGAGGAGGAGTGCCTTACTAGTAGAGTTTCTAACCCCCCCTCTAACCCTCCCCCCCTCTCTCCAGACACTGCTCCAGGCGGCAGGAAGCAGCTTAGACTTGGATGGGAACCGCAAGGAGGGAGCGACCATGGTAATGCAAGTCGACTACAGCAACACACTGAGCTGGAAGGGACTGAGCAACAAGATCCAGTACACGTACACCCCAACCATGCTGAGCGGAAGCAGCTTTAAAGTCTACGAGAGCGTCTACCAGGGGTACCCGAACTACAGGGAGAACAGAACGCTACTGAACAAGCACGGCATCAAGATCGATCTCGTTCAGGCTGGCGATCTGGGGGCTTTCAGCTTCTCGGAGCTCCTGGTGAGCCTAACGACAAGCCTGACCCTGCTCGCCATGGCCACGGTAATCACGGATTACATCGCCCTTTACTTACTCCCTGACAAGGAACTGTACGACGGCGCCAAGTATGGTAAGGGGTGGGGGCTGAAATTGGGGCTGGTTGATGACGAAACCAGGGCCAGTTATTCAATGTTTACTTTGCCTTGTTTCTGATAACATGCACTAACCCCCCCCCCCCCCCCCCCCC
>BRYA01000679.1:0-66578 GCA_030267965.1 Triparma columacea
GTCGATCATCATTCCCAAAGCGTCCAGAGCCGAGTCGCTCATCTCGACGCAAGTAGGGTTAGGCGTCATCACATCCTCGATCGCGCTACTGTGGTCGAGATGCTTCGCCACGACCCTCCTCACGATATCAGTGTCGCTCACGATGCCAGCGAGACCTCCCTCTTCCCTTACAATCAAAGTCGCGTCGCACCTCTTGGCTTGCATCGTCTTACAAACACTCAAGACGCTGTCTCCGATGTTGGCGGTCAATGCCTTTTTAGGCCTGAGTTTCCTAACTTCACTTGAATCGTCTTTGCTGACTAGGGTCTCTGCAACATTTTCTTTATCCTTCACAATCTTGTTGTCCACTACGCCCTTGAACTTCTTCCCGCCCTTTCCTGCCATCTTGATATTAGCCTTGTTCTTGCCCTTTGCAGTCAAGACGGCACTACTCTTGGTCTGTTTCTTCTTCTTGGGCGCCTCCTCGCTGATTCTCTGGAATTCAATCTCTTTCTTCTTCTCCTTTGAGTATTTTAATTCAAGGTCGTCAAGCTTCTCCTGGAAACTGCTTGCTTCGGCGAATTTCTTCTCCTTGACACACCTGTCGAGTCCCTCTTTGCACTTTGCCATCTGCTCCTTCATTTCCTTGCAAGTCAATAAAATCGACCTGCTTGACTCTAACTTTCCAAGGACAGCTTGCTTCTCGTCTGCCGAGGTAAATTCTTTTTTGGCGACGGCAACTTGAATCTCCTTCGAGAGATTTTCGATTTCAACATCAAGCTCAGCCCTGCTTCCGAACTCAACTTCAGTGTTCTCCCCTTTCTTCTCCTCCAAGTGGACCTCATTCTCTCCTCCTAATTCCTCTTCTTCCTCCTTTGCCTTCTTCAGCTTCGATGCCCATTCGTCAGCCATTTTCTGCGACGATGCGGCACCAGCAAAGTCGCGCTTCTTGCTCTTCTCCGCAACCTCGGCCTCAAATTCTTTCACCTTGGCGTCAAGTTCGGTCAACGTTGGTAGCTCCTCCCTCTTGGCAACCAACTCGTCCAACTTGGCCTGCAGAGGGCCGCAATCGGCAAATCTCCTCCCCTCGACCGCGGATTCTAGGTCATTCTTGACCTCGCTGATAAGTTTTTCGAGCAGTCCCCTGGTCATGGGCCTCTTGGCTTCCACAGCTGCCTTGAGGCCTCCAATTTTAGCTTCGAGCGCAGCTGCGCCTTCAAAATCTTTGTTGCCTATCGCGGCCTCGAGTTGCTCCTCCATGTCGTCGTGTTGCTGCTTGAGCTCCTCGTAAGTAAGCCCGCCGAATGGGTCCTTCATCTTTTCGACTGCCTTCCAAGCAACCTTCCTCCTCACGTGAGTCTGGAGCCTCTCGACGACAAATAGGGTCGCGGTGTAGCAGCTCTGTTGCTTGGCCATGCGGTGCAAGGCGGAGAGGGCTGTGACGGCTTTTTTCAATTTGAGGAACCTGCGCGCCATTATTCGGCCTTTACACCACCTCACGATGAGGGCTCCTGCCTCCCAGACACGGTGAGCAAAGTAACTTCTCTGGATAATCCGCGCGGACGAGGATTGGCGAAGCTTGGTGAGGGCCTCGAGCTTTTCGGCAAGCTGGTGGCGCAGGAAGACCTTGGAGTGTCCGACCTGCCAATCTGCGTCTGTGACCTTGAGCATCTTTGAGAGAGACTGGACGAGAGTCTCGACTCCTCCTCCGTCGACAGTCATGTCGACAGTTCCTTCCCCGAGAATTTTGAACTTCTCAAAAAAGACCTCGTGACTCTCCCTTAGGCTGTAGCCTTCGCTCCTGATCCTGATTGTCTCCATCATGCCAGCGTACCTGAGCTGGCGGAGGACCTCGCCCGAGTCAAGGGCGTTGGGTCTCTTCAAGAGGTTCGGCTTGATGCACCTAATGTAGTGAGGGGAAGTTTGGTCCAATTCTAGCATGAGTTTCTGAAGAGAGATTCGGAACTGTGTGGCAACGCTGACTCCCCTGATGCGGCTGCTGCGCCTGTTGTTAGCTCCGCGGGCTTGCTGTTGCTCCACGCCGCTGCCACCGTTGATCTTCGCCACCTGAAAGACTTCCTTGGCCAAGGGTATGCTGCTGGCAACGCCAAGGTCCTTGAGCTCGTTGGACAGGGTCTCGATATTTTTGTCGACGAAACCAGTTCCCGTGTATTTGACTTCTCCGGCGTAATGAATGATGGAAAACTGGTTGTCAAATCCGACACGAGGGGTGATGTAATGGACATGCTTTGGGGTCGAATTGGAGCGTCCACCGAAGTTGTTATGCAACTGAGTGACGAACTTGGTGTCCTTTTCGGCGCTGCTTCCCATGCCACTCCATGCATCGTCGAGTGTTTGCAAGATGCCAACGATTCCGCTGCCTCCCTCCAGCAGTTCCAGGCAGGGCCTGTTGTCGTTGAAGCTGATGTAGGTCCAGTCGACTCCTTCCCTGGCGTACTCCTCCTGCTCGACCTCGAAGAGGTGGCGGTTGAAGTGGCGCTGGAGACTCTCGTTGGCGTAGTTGATGAGGAGCTGCTCGAAGCCATTAGTGTCAAAGTGCTCGAAGCCGTAAATATCGAGGACACCGATGAAGCCGAAGATGGAGTTCTCCTTGGTTACGCTGCCGGCGCGGGGGGAGAAGCCGTCTGTGTCATCCGCGTCCGTGGTGGGAACTTCGGCAGAGATGGTTTTGTTGAGGCTGTGCACGAGCCAAAGGAAGAGGGATTCGTAGATAAGTTTGGAGAGGGCGTCACGCTTGTCGGTGGCCTGGGAGACGGACTGCGCCTTGTAGACAGTAGAATCATTCATGACGATTTTCCGCTTGGTCATGGCGAGAGAGACAGCCTCAACATCGAGGCCGACGAGCTCGCACGTGCTCTTGAGAGATGCCATTGATGCATCTGTGACCTTGGTTCCATCCTCGCCGTCGGGCTCGAACTCTACGTTTCCGAGGTGAAGGACTCCGGCTACGAGGCCGAAGATGACGTCTTGCATGGACATGGTGAGGCCAATTTTTTCGAGGCAGGCCTTTGTCTCTTCGTAGGCCTTGGTGTCACGTTTGGACTGTCCCTTGGGAGATGTGAGGTATCTAAAGCCGGAGACCCCGCAGGAGAGCTTGAGCTACGAGCGGAGAGGAAAGGAAACGGGCAATAACGAAGCGACGATGGAGAGGTGCGTTAGTTTTTGAAGGGGAGGAGACAAACGACAAACAATGAGAGCTGCGAAATATAGCCTCGTCACTTCTCACCTTCTCCTTGAGTTTCTCATCGCTACCCGTGATGAGCTGGTAGAAAATGTGGTAATTTCGTTCGCCCTCTTCTTGCTTACAGATGCGCGTTTTCTCCAGGAGGTAGTTGTTGATGGACGCTCCGACGATCTTCTTGGAGGAGGAGAATTGGATCTTGATAAACTTGCCAAAGCGGGAGGAGTTGTCGTTGCGGAGGGTTCTGGCATTTCCGAAGGACTCGAGGAGGGGGTTGGTGGAGAGGACCCTATTGGCCAGGGTCGGTATGGAACCGGATGGCGTGGGGGAGTTCGGGGCGGCAGCGGCGGTGGAGGAGTCGGTCACGTAGGCAAGGTACTGTGGGGGGGGGGGGGGTTAGGGGGGGCATTGGTGGTTTGGGGCGCGTCACTTGCTTTTCTTTGCGACTCCCCCCGACGCCCAACTCCTCGAACGCACCTGCATAATCAACTTCGTTGCCTCAGTCTTTCCGGCCCCACTCTCGCCGGAAATTATGATAGACTGGTTGACACCGGTGGTGTTCTCGTCTGCGTACCCTCCGGTTTTCTCACTGTTCCCGACTTCCATCAAGTTGTTGAGGGCCTTGTCTGCGACCTTGAAGAGGTGGGGGGGGAGCTGCTTGTCCCTGTCATCGTGGTACTTGAGCATAAGATCGGTGCTGTATTCGTTCTTGTTCCACTTGTAGGGATTAATGCTAATCAGAACGGAACCGACTCCAGTGTAAACTTCGTCCCTGCCGTAGCGGGTGCGGAGAGTGTGCAGGAGGGAGGGCTCCGTGATAGAAGACAGCATCATGATGTCAGGAACGCCTGTCAGGTCCAGGGGATGCACGATAGGCAGTGAGCTCACAGAGGACACGGTGTGCAAGGAAGAGTCCGAGAGACATTTTACCATACACACAGTGGGGGGTGGGGGGGGGGGAGAGTTGGGTTTGGACGGGGGGGTCGGGGGTGCCTGGACCTGGAGTGGGGGTGGGGGGGGGTCGAGGTGGGGCATGGGGGGGCAGGAGGGGGCAGGAGGGGTTAGGGGGCTGGAAAAGGTTGTAACAACGACCCGAACAACAACAACAACCCAAATCACCCAACAAACACTGTACTAACCTGCTTCACAAAGGTACAGGGCTGGTATATGTACGAAGAGTAGAAAATATTCGGCAACTTTAACCCCCCTTTCCCAGGGCTAGCGGCCGAGATGGCAGCAGCAGTGTTGGGTGAAGCGACCTTGGACAGACCAGAACCAGTTCCATCAGATGGGATGTAATGGTCGGGGACAAGATAAAAGCATTTCTTGGGCTTATCCGCAATGGAAGACGAAGAAGGAGTCGATTCATGCCTTGAGCTTGGCGGTGGTCTCGATCCGCTGCCCTTGCCTTTGGTTTTCTTAGCCATTTTTTAGTCTCAAAAGTTTGAACGAGAAGGAGTCGAAGAAGAATTTTTTCTTATAGAAAGATTGGGAGTTTCGAGACAAATTGGGGGGCTCACGTAAGATTAATGAAGCGAAGATTTGCTGACAATTGCGTTGCAGCCTTGCAAATTCACACCAGAAGTTTCCTTTGCTCTGTGTTGCTTTCCCCACTCACCTCGCCAAGCAGCTTGGATTTCGGAAGGATGGGCTTTGTGCAGCTCCATCTTTTTTTTTGGTGAGTGTCTTAATATGACGAGGAATCTCCAGCTTCTTAATAAATTCGAGGGTTATTTTTGGTGGTGTAAAGGATCCTCGATAAATTTGTGCTTATCTTTCCTTGAGAGTCTCCAACTTCACAAGTGCAACTCTCCGTGCAATCGCAGTTCAGAGGTTCTTCTCTCTTTTCCCCCCTTGTCTTTGTATCGACAGCATTGCGCTTATTATGGGATCGCCCAAAATATCAACCAAGTGTCCTGGGTTACGGGCCTCGTTGGCTACCAAAGGGCTCCTGTGAAAAGGAGCATCATCGCCCTTGATGGCTGCCTGTTCTCTGGGGCTTTAAACACCTCTCCTAACCCTCATTTCAACTTGTTCGATCTTCCCAGATTATGCTTGCCCGTGCTTCTGTCCGTTCCGCTGTGAGCGCTCTCGCGTTCCGTCGTGCTGCTGTCCCTACTGTACGCACTTTCTCCACCGCTGAGATTGTCTCAGCTGTCCCTTTCCCCACCACCCCCCCTCC
Organism: Triparma columacea; assembly: GCA_030267965.1. NCBI lineage: Eukaryota > Bolidophyceae > Parmales > Triparmaceae > Triparma > Triparma columacea. The sequence goes on from BRYA01000679.1 coordinate 5,364, forward strand.
TGCCTCTCCTGAGTTCTCTTCTGGCCCATGTAAGAAGCGCCCCGGCTATGATGTTGCCGCACTCCCCTCCAGGAACTTCGGCAGGTCGCACCGCAGTAAGGTGAGGTGAAGTTGGGTTGATTAGGTGAAGTTGAGGTGTCATTGAGGGTGTTTGGGGGTTACTGGTCGGTGGTTGGCTGCATCGGCCGCAAATCGCATTGTGTATACTCACACAAACACCAAATGCCTCCATATGCACACCCCAGGTCGGCAAGGCAACCCTGAAGCACGCCATTGACGAGACCAAGAGGCTCCTCAACGTCCCTGAGGACTACCTTGTCGGCATTGTCCCCGCTTCCGACACTGGAGCCTACGAGATGGCTATGTGGAACGTGCTCGGCGCCCGCGACGTTGACATTTGCCACTGGGAGAGTTTCGGAAAGGGGTGGTTCGGAGATGCCGTCTCCCACCTCAAGCTTAAGGACACCGTGACTGTCAACGAGTACACTGCCGATTATGGCCACCTTCCCGACTTGTCCCAGGTGAACCCCAAGAACGACGTCCTCTTCACCTTCAACGGTACCACTAGCGGTGTTAGGGTCAAGGCTGGATGTGATTTCATTAGCGATGACAGGGAGGGCCTCACCCTTTGCGACGCAACCTCCGCTTGCTTCGCCATGGAGATGCCTTGGGAGAAGCTCGACATCACCACATACTCCTGGCAGAAGGTCCTCGGAGGAGAGGGAGCCCATGGCGTCCTCATCCTTTCCCCCAGGGCCGTCGAGCGCCTCGAGAGCTACGTGCCCGAAAACCGCCCCCTTCCCAAGATTTTTAGGATGACCAAGAAAGGCAAGGTCGACGGAGGCATTTTCACCGGGGCTACCATCAACACCCCCTCCATGTTGGCCGTCGAGGACTACATTGACGCCCTCACCTGGGCCGACTCGATCGGCGGCGTGCCCGCTCTCATCCAGCGCAGCGTCGACAACCTCAAGGTCATCGAGAACTTTGTCGCCGAGAACGACTGGATCGACTTCCTCGCGGTCGACCCCGAGACGCGCAGTAGCACCTCCGTCTGCCTCACCCTCGAGCTTGACAGCGACCAAATCAAGAAGTTCGCCTCCCTCCTCGAGGAGAACGAGATCGCCTTCGACATCGGAGGATACAGGGACGCCCCCCCTAGTATTAGAATCTGGTGTGGGAGTACTGTCGATACCAGCGACGTCGAGAAGCTGATGCCCTACTTAACTTGGGCCTACGAGACTGCCAAGGAGGCTTAAAGGAAGAGGGACTTCGGTGGAGCTGGCAGCAGTTGAAATAAAGTGGTTCTAATTCTCATGTAATCGATTTTTTTGTAAGTTTTCATCTTTCTCTCGATCTCTTTGCATTAGGTTCCCGACGCACATTTCTTGTTTTGGCAATTATCGTCGGTAAAACAGTGTAGAGGAATATGGTATCCCTCAAGAAAGCAAACTTGAGTAAGTTTCTGCCTTGAACTGTGGCCATTTATCCAGTAGTCTTGATGACCTCGCCATTCTCATCCACGGGCTTTCCGTCATAACGGGTCTTGGCAAAAGCGGCCTTCTCCCTGGTGGCACTATCGGTGGCGTGATAGATGGTACGGATAAGCGAAGAGCTGCAACCTTCAGTTCGAGGGAGAAAGTGAACGGGCATGACGGACTCCACCCAGTCTCGCGAGGGGAAGTTGAGCATGTCGTCACCCCTTGCGTAGCAGCAGAGGCCGGCGTCGATGTCCTGGGCGCTTACGGCATTTTTTATGAAGGGCAAGGGGTCGGTGGAAGGGATCACGTAGATCATGTCAACGAATGGCTTGACGTTTTCCATCCTCGTCGTGAGGTTGTCAATGGGGTACTTCTTCTTGAGCTTGAAGTAACTGGTGATGGGGGGGGTGTGGGGTTAGGGTTCCGACGAGGTACAAGGGGCATGCATTGCGAGGCGCATATTGCGAGGCGCACAGATAACCAAGAGCGCGCGTCACGAGGAATGTAAATCACGATGCTCCACTCACCTTTCGTCATCGTGGATACCGGCCACGATGAAATGCCCGAACTCCCTCAGGGACATGAGCACATTGGCGTGGCCACGGTGGAACAGGTCGAAGCAACCGATGGTGTAAACCTTGCGGTCGGACCAGCCGGAGGGAAGGAGGGGCTTGAGCGCGACGGTCGCATCGATCATCTTGAGAACCTTGGCGTGGAGAGACCTCAGGGCCCCGCCGTCAACAAGGAAGGGCAGCTTCCTCTCGATCTCAGCGAGCTTCTGCGCGGCGAGCAAAAGGGACCGCGAAAAAAGGTTGCGTTAGTGTATATATAGATGAAGTTGCTTTCCTCCGCCGTCGCTGTTGTAGTGACCCTCCCTCCCAATACCTTCCAAGATTTTCCATTCTCACCTGCTCCTGCGTCGTGGTTCCCATCACTTTGTCCTGCTTCTTGAGGATCTTCCTGAAACCGGTGTGGTTAAGGGTGGTGAAATCGAGAAGCAGATTGAGCTCCCTCTCAAAGGTCCTCAGACTCTTTATGCTGTAGATGTAGTCCTTGAAGTGCTCGTTGTCGGCCGTCTGGCGGCAAAGATCCTTAAGAGAGACCGAGCGGGTGATACCCATGGCAGGCGAGGACACACGGGAGGAAGTGGAGGGAGACTCCTCGGATGGAGAAGTGGAGATGTCGACAAGTTCATCCTCATCTTCAGAGGAGGAAGACGTATTTTGGATAAGGACCTCCTTGGTGGCAGCAAGCGTGGCTGCTGCTAGACTTAAATCACTAGGGCAACTGACCATGCCGCTGAGTCCATTCCTCGAGGTGCGACGAGAGAGGGAAGAGGTACCCTCCGAAACCTCAAGCTTGTTCAACCTCTCACGGAGCGTCTTCTCGTACTTTAATACCTCAGCTTCCTTACTGGAGTAAAATTTCAGGAGCTTTTCGACGCTCTCGTCCAGGATGGCATCGAAAGATGCTCCGCCAATGGACCCAGGGGGGGGAGGAGGTGTCTTGCTTTTCAAGCTCTGCTTCAGCCTCTTGTAATCAATGGCATAGAATCTGGTGTGGGGTGGTAGAGGGGAGAAGATCGGGAGAGGAGGGGTTAGAGAAGGGGGGGATTTATTGGTTGAGGAGAGTTAGGAAGGAATGATTTTTGTAAATAGCTTTGCCAAAGTTCCGCCTGGCCAGCAATGACCCATGAATACTGTCCTCCCTGGCCATTTGGCGCTCATTAGACCTCTTATATAAGCACTTAGTAATTGTAAGACCATATCCGAGTGAGGTAATCTTCAAAAAGATAGTCCTCAGCCCAAAAAATAACCATGGGACTCAAACGATAAAATGCAAAGAATTGATATATATGAATGCGGGCATTACTCACTTCCACTCTTGTTGTACATTGGCGGCTAAGGTCTTGTTAAATTTCATGCAGTTTGCGTGGGCGAGGTTTTTTCGTATTTAGAGTATATTGTGTTGGGGTTCTTGATTTTGGGGGAACAGCCAGTTGTTCCATCCTTCTTCAAGATAGTTCCATTTGATTTTAGTTTTGAAACGGCGGTGATTTAATATGCGAAATGGGGAAACAATATAGTTTTAACACGTTGTGTGAAAAAATACTTTTCACAGTCCAGTAAGGTAATATGTTTGGGGTCTGTTATGAGGTATGATTTCAGCTTGACCGGATCGACTTGAGCAATTTGTCCCCATTCTACCAACTCTTACACTTTTCTGTACCCGTTTTGGTGGGGGAGGAATATGTTTTTATTTGATGCTCGCAATATTTTCATCCTCTTCCTGTGCAATTCCGTCAAATCATTCCTTATAACGAAAAATATAACCCCAAACCCTGTTATCATTATTACTCAGCCATTGTTTGCACACAATGGCGGACCTGACGCTACCTCTGGCTCCTCTGGCGATTCTGCCTCAGAAAGGGACGAGAGACTGCAACTCGAGCTTGTGTCAAGACTTGAAAACTTGTCTACAATAGACGAGTTAACATTTAAGGTCGTTGCTGCTCGCCTTGAGGAGCAGAATCTGCGCACAAGGTTGAAGGCGCGTCCTAAGTTCCTACCTCTGGTAGAGTGCAAGAAGTGGGTCCAAAGTTGGGGCCGCCGGTGGGAGTCGGAACAGGAGTGGCGAGAATGGATTGAAATGGGCGAGAAGGTGAGAGAACACACTTTTGAAAGTTTTATCCCCTTTCACCGCAACCTAACCTGACGATTCGCTCCCCCACTTCTCTTCCTAAGCGCAATGCTTACATTCCCTCTGATCCAGAGGAGTACTACACTCGAATGGGCGTGTGGAATGGTTGGGACGATTTTCTTGGATTTGATTGATATTATTTAAGAATGTATTCCGTTTTTCTGTGGACAATTTTTGCCCCTTCTTTAGTTCTTGTTAACCCTCGCCGTACCCCCACCCTGCTTGCCTCCCACCTTCCTCCCGTCCTCCCCCTTCCCCACACCCAAACCCAAACCCCCTTAATCGCACGCAATCTTGCTGTCGAAACTGCTCAAGGTAATAGCGAAGGCCTGAAAGGGGCTAATGGGCCACTGGAAGTCGCAGGTGAATTCGTCCTTGGCGACCCTTCCAAACTGGAGGATAATGTTGTCGTGATCTAGCTGGTCTACGAGCTGGAAGTTCTTGACACTGGCCATGGTGACTCTCCCGTTGAAATTGAGCACGTAGGCACCGACCTGGTCGTTCCACCTCGGGGGCTTGTTGATCAAGCTGACTAGATTCTTCATGCCGTAGTCGTCCTTATTTTTGAAAAGTGTCAGCATCTCTTCGTCCTTGTGCCGGGGCTTCCACACCACGATGCCCTTATCTTCGTGGACCTTGTTGATGCACACTTGCATCTTCCTGGGTCCCCTGCTCCCGAGGACGTTGGAGGCATAAAGGATGCAGCCGAGCTGTACGTGTGCGGAGGAGGGGGGGAGCGAAGCGGCGACCAAGGAGGTTAGTGATGGGAGTGTCGGCCTTACACTTTCGGCTATCGATTCGCTCGCCGCCCCTCCCGCTCTCACCTCCTGCCTGACCTCCCCTGGCCCCCCACTGTCCTTGTAGTTGATGCCACTGTCGTAGATCTGGAACTCGGTTCCAACAAAGTTCGCCCTGACCTTGCCTATGTAATTAGAGCTGTTCTTGTTGTGGTCTCCGAGTTCACTGCTAATGAGGTAGTTGCTCGTAGTGTTGTTGGGCCTCTTCTTACTCGTCATGAGGAATCTATCTCCTTCCTTCAAGTAGACGCTGTAGGTGGGATAGAGCTTGTTAGTGCCGCTCTTGTTTCTCTTAATGTAGCACTGGATGATGCCTGCCCTCTTGGGGCAAGGCGACTTCAAGAACTTCTTCATGTTGTGGTCAAGGTCGAGCTCTGAGATGTCAAAGGGCTTCTCTTCAGCCGCTGGTCTGGTCGACTGATGGCTGAGGGGAACATCCTCCCTGAATGTTTCAGCTCTCGCGGCTGCGGCCATGCCCTCGAGGCTCGCCTTTTCACTGCTAGCTTGCCTCGAGTTCCTTTGCTGCTTCTCGCGCTCCTGAGCCCTCATGGCCACCTCCTTCTGACGCTCAGCTTCCTCTCTCTCCCTCTTCTCCCTCTGCCTCTGCACCTCCCTGTCTCTGTCCCTGTCCCTGTCCCTATTTTTGGCCCTGTCCCTGTCCCTGTCCCTGTCCCTGTCCCTGTCCCTGTTCCTGTCCCTGTCCCTGTCCCTGTCCCTGTCCCTGTCCCTCTCTCCTCCTCTCCTTCTGTCATCCCTGTACCTGTCGTCTCTGTACCTGTCACCGTCCCTGTCCCTGTCCCTGTCTCCTCCCCTCCTCCTGTCGTCCCTGTATCTATCATCTCTGTATCCATCCCTGTCCCTGTCCCTGTCCCTGTCCCTGTCCCTGTCCCTGTCCCTGTCTCCTCCCCTCCTCCTCTCGTCCCTGTTCCTATCCCTGTCTCTTTCTCTCCTCCTTTCCTCCTCATATCTCCTATCTTCGGGATAGCCGCGGAACTTCTCCCCTCCTGCTCCCTTCCTCCCCTCCTCGTCACTTCCCCTCCTCCTTTCTTGCTTCTGCCTCCTCTTCAGCTCCTTCTCGTCGCCCCTCAAGTCGATCCCGCTGTCCTTGTTAATCCAATCGTTTTTGTTGCCAGCATCGTTGTAGCTGTTGGTCTGCTTCCCACTTATGCCTCTCATGAAGTCGGCCTTGACATTCTTGTTGGCGTTGGGGTCGCCCCAGCCGTCGTCGTCTTCCTCTTCCTCCTCGTCCTCCCTTTCTACCGTCTTCTTCGGGGCCGAAAATTGCCTCATGGCGGGGGTGTTTTGGCTGTCCATGCCAGACATTAAGTTGGCTGCCGCCCTGGGGCCATCGCTCCTCATCATCAATCCTGAGTTCATTTGCTTCGAGCGCCTCTTCATAGCCATCTCCCTCTGCTGCTGCAAGACCCTCGCCCGACTCGAAGCTGAGTTCTGCATCAGGCCACCACTTCCGAAGGTAGTGTCATCCTCCTTAGACTCGTAGGAGGGAGGGGCTCCGAGAACGTCACTTGGGCCTCCATAGCCCCTCGGCTCCTCCTTGCTCTCTGAGCTGTACTGAAACGACGAGGATGAGGGCATCGCATCTCCCTGGGGACTCATGTGCATCCCGGGAGGTACACCAGAGGGAGGTGCCATGCCCATCTTCTTCTTCTTCTTCTTCTTCTTCCTCGCCGAGTCTGTGTTCTTGGCTTCGTCACGGTAGTCTGAACTCTTGGGTTCGGTCTCTAAAGAGTCAAGCTGCGTTCCATTGGGTTGGACAAGAGTGCGTTGAGGAGTGAGTACGGATTATCTGGTATTATCCGGGACGATAGGATTTCTTCTTTTGGATGAGACCCCGAAATTAAGCCGATACCTCTAGGAGCATGTTAGGGTTTTTATCCCAACCCCTTCCACGAGGATAACTCACCTCTGCAACCAGGTCGTCCACCTCCATATCGTCATTGTCCATAAACATTTCGCTCAGATGTCGTCCTAGGGTGGGGATATGGAGCGTTGAAAGAGGTGGGGGGGGAAATTGGGTGAGAAATTTTGTTTTGTGGCATCATAACGACATTCTCGAAATTTATATTTCCCATTGGTGGAGACACCCCCCTCACAGATCAAAAGCGGAAATTGTGATGTGTTCCAAATTTTAGTGATATAACCCGTAAACAAATACTAAAGTTGGCGTTAAATGTGGAGTTTTGAGCCTCGACTCTTGAATCGGGCTGGCACACCAAAGGACCAGGAAGTTTTACCAATTCCCGCCATCAAGAAGCGCAAACGTCGGTACGCGCGTGCCGCGTATCGACGTTTCTAACGCGGAGGTATCCCTGTGAATGTTTGCGCACCTTCTCAGACAACAGCAAATGTATGCCTAATTCTGCCTGGGACTGTGTCAACTCGGTCAAAACTGGACCGAATCTGACTTTGGACGTGCTCTGCTGGGTGCTGGGACCAGAAAGAAGGGGCTTGATTTCACAGTTCGCCTGACGAGTTTTTGGGAATATATTTGGTGTTTCGAATCTGTCTGTTAAGTTTCTGGTCCTACCCGACCATCTCAACTATATTTAGCAAAGGAATCCACTTCTCCCTCCTCCAACAGTTTCACTTCTCGCAACAACAAAGGAACTCAAATCATGGGCAAGACCCAAACTGCACCGGGTGGGAAGGGGGTCCTTAAGTCTGCACTCAAGAAGGATGGGTTCATAACCCTTCCTGGCGAGATGAAGAAGAAGGTATCGACCAAGACAGTTCCCTCACAGCAGGCCCCTCCGCCGATCCAGATCCAGACTCCCCAGTCAAGTGCTACCGCGGCTGCTTCCTGCACTGGCCCCAGTGTGTTCACAATTGCGGATGCTATAAAGCAGTGTGCGAACAACGTAATTGCGAGGTCCGCAGCCAATCCAACTTCCAACTACCGAAACTATGTTGTTGATGAGAGGACCTACGTAAACCTTTGGGCTTCGTTGTGTATGTTTCTCCGTAACCACAACTCCCATAAGCCGGGTCATTCTGTGTTGACTCCCAACCAGCACTACATTCCGACGCCTGTGAATATAATTGGGATTGGGGTTGCTTCTCACAGGACTTTCAACCTCGGCATCAAGATCCCTGTCTTTGACCTTTCTCAAAAATTCGCCGTCAAGTATGACCTCGTTCAGCCGAAGACTATCTCCAACGGGAGGCCGTCGCAATCGTCGACTTTGAAGATTAGAGCCAAGGATTTGATAGACCCTTCTTGGAATGTAAACGTGGAAAAGGCCGAGTTTGCGATGCAAAGCTTGGTGGAGTGTATTGGCACCGCACTCAAGAGCGGCCGCCCGGTCAAGATTGACTTTGGGATCGGCACTCTTGATGGAAATAATTCAGTCTGCAACTTTAATTTCACACAACGGCCAGACACTGTAGAGGATCACAAGAAAAAGAAGTCTATCGGTGTGACTGGGAGGGCCCTCTCATCCCCCAGGACGAGAAAGATCAGCGAGGCTGAGCAAGAGAAGATGAAGGCCGAAAAGTTGGCCACCAAGCTATCTCTCGATGTTAAGAAACTTAAATCTTCTGCACCCATCCTTCCCTTCTCGAAGGAGCCGACTCCCAGGACGGATGCAACGGTCACGCACCACATCGGTAGTGAGCAGCTTGAAGCCTGGGTCCCAATATTCAGGAAAAAGGGCCCCCCTCTTCCCTCTCCCACTGCCCGAGCCGACGTGTCACAGGCTGATCAAGATGCCGAAGTTGGCGACGACAAGCCTCCACGAAGGGTGCAGCGCTCCGGTTCTATCTCTTTTGAGGCTGTCTTTGACGAGACTGCTCCACCCTTGCTGAATGAATTTGCCCGCCTCAAGTGCTCAACCATAAGCGGTGCTGACCTGCTTTCGTCCCCCAGTGACAAGATCGGGTCGTACTTCTCGCCTACTGCTGCCGCTCTATACTTGGACAAGGCTCTTGGGAGGATTTCTTGGGTAGAAGGTATGCGGAGGGGGGGCGATGCAGATCAGTTGGTTGACGTGATACCCGAGGACGACGTTTTTGGTTTGAAGGCTGTCAGGGAAGCTGAAAGGGCTATTGAGGAGGTGAGGAGGTCGGGGGGTGGGGAGAGGTGCAGCGTAGCATAACCAGTACGATATTGTGGGCGTTATAAGGCACCCAACGATACAATTCTAACCACAAACGTAAATCTTTCGATTCGCTCGTTCATTGCAGAAGGAGAAACGGGAGATGCTGAAGAAGGAGTACCTGAGAAGACAGAGCCTGACGACAATGCCCGCCGACGAATGTGAAGAAAGTAACAAGGGTGTTGAGGCAGGCAGCAAAATTGATGAGAAATTGGACGCCCCTGGTGCTGCCGACCCAAGCGTTGAGAACTTGTATGACGACGATATCTCGCCGAAACTTTCGACGAGGGGGGCAAAACGCTACCTGCACTACCTTAACAAGGGGAAGATGAGCAAGGATCTCATTGCGCCCTTTGACGAGGCCGTGGTGAAGAGCCTCAAGACCAAGTTCGTCAGTGCACCGTCCACGAAGTTTGCCTCTTTCCTTCAAGAAATAGATACTATGTACAACAATTCGATCAATAAGGCGACTCTTGATTACGTTCTGTTGTCAGATGCAGAGAGGATCAGACTTTCCATTGAGGAAATTCCCGCTGACGTGAGGATTCCTAATTTTGGCAGTGACAACGGACCACTTGTAAGGCATCAGCCACCAGAGGTTTGGAGGACGGCTTTCGCGTCCGTGGGGGAGACTCACGAGGAGCGAGGGGTCATCTTGGCACCCCTGACCATCGTCAACGCAATGTGGCAAGATTTTTGTCACCTAAAGCTCGTGTCCGTCCCAACTAGCTACAAAGAGAGCCTGGAACAGAACAATGTCCAAATGAGCGTGGTCCAATTCGAGGAAAGTCAGCTAGCTCACATTCAGAGCGTTGTAGAAGAATTCAGGGATAACTGGCTTGTCAGCCTTCGGAATATGTTTGAGGACTGCGTTGAGAATGCTGGTGCTGCTCTTCAGGCTGACTTGGTGGACAGGTATATCAAGGCTTGGACAGTTGCCATGCAGTCGCAGTTGCGATCCGTCATCTCCAACTCTGTCGAGTCTCTCCTGGCCTTCTTTGAGATGTTTGCCCTCGAGCACGACGCTAACGTTCTGGAGAGGAGGAGGGTGGAGAAGATGGAAGGGGGGACGACGAAGCTTTCGGATTTTAAGTATAAGAGGCCCCCCCCTCCGTTCATCATTGACCTCATGACTGGTGAGAAAGGCGGCCAGTCTTGTGTTGTGCTCACCACGTCGAAGGAGCAGGTGGTGGAGAGGGTAACCAACATATTCGATACAATCACCAGTAGCTTCGACACCTTCGAGACAATGCACAATCTGACGAGAGGAGGGAGGACGAGGAGGCTTAAAATGTCAAGCAAGAGGGAGCCCTCAGTCACGGCAGCTAGAGCAAGGATTGTTCAGATTGTAGAGGAGAACATGATCTACAGCCAGAATTCACTAAAGAGGTACTCAAAGTTCGAGTACTTGTTCGACAGTAAGGCCACAGAAACTAACGCTGATGCCCACTTGGAAGACGTTGAGGCTGCAATCCAGAGGTTTGCAGACTCGTCCCAGGAAATCCTGACCTTGCCTTCAAACATCCCCGTGGTGCTCATTAACTTCACTGCGTCCAGTTTTCATAAATCCCTCGTCTCTTTGACAGAAAACTGTCGACTGAAAACCATCGATAAGATCGTGCAAAAGTGCATGACTGTCAACAGTGGTGTGGCTAAGGCGGCCAGGATCCTTTGGAGTAAGCTGAGCAAGAAGCCGACGACGACAGACGAGCTGATCGAGGCCGAGCGCTTCTTGCAGAAGGTGAAGTCAACGGACTTGCCTGAGCTTGAGACTGAGGTGTCGGTAGTCAAGGAACAAGTAGAATTCCTACTTGCACAGCAGAACTTGCACGGAGACACTCTGGACACAGTCAATGCGACATTTAGGCAGCTAAGAGAGCTCAAAGCCCAGTTTGAAAGGGCAGATCAAGTCGCACACAATCAGAGAATATCTTTCGAGACGAACTGCAGGAGTAGGAAGAAGCAACTCCTTATCCAGCTTGGGAAGGTTGAGGCGGGGGTGAATGAGTTCAACTTCAAGTCTGACATGAAGAGCATGGTGCAAAAGTATCTCGAGGAGCTGGACCATTTGTCGAAGCAATTGCATGAAACCAAGCTAGGGGCGGACATCATCAACCAGGAGGAGACCAAGCTTGGGTGGAATATTACTGAGTTCATGAAAATTTCCGCGGTTGAAGACAAGATGGAACCGTATAAGGACTTGTGGAGCATCGCCTTGACCTTCAGGAGCGAGTACGCTAGCTGGACGAGGTCGCCGATTTTCAACTTGGACGGCACTGAGGTGGAGAAGAACTTCAACATGATGCTGGAGAAAATGAACATGCTCAAGGGAGTCTTCGAGGACAAGAATGCTGTTGGACCCGCCAACGTGGCCGAGAGCATCATCGAAAAGCTCGAGAGTTACTCTATGTACATTCCCCTCATCAAGGCCCTCACCAACAAGAGGCTCAACGAGCTGCACTGGAAGAGTATAGGGGACATCCTCGGGTTTGAGATTAGCAAAGACGACGCTAGCATTAGCTGGACCAACTTGATGGCCCAGGGGGCATTGAGTGAGGAGAACATCCAGCAGATCAAGGATTTGAACGACGCAGCCAACAAGGAGGTGGACGTAAGGATCTTCACAGAATACGTCAATACGATGGATGCCGACGCCGCGCTGTTCTCTGTCGTTCTGGGCGTCGACAACAAACATCCTTGGGCCCAGAGTTTAGTCTACATCTTCGACAAAGATATTATGGATGACCAGATGACGAAGGTGGAGCGCCATCTTGAAAGTATTGAAAAGATTGAAAAGAGCGTCAATGGGGGGGATTTCTTGGAGAGATGCGTTGAGTACAAGACGGTCTTCACATTTGTTTCGCAGTTCGGAGGTCTCCTTCTGGATACGGAGATTCTCTGGTTTGACATGGTCCACAGCAAGCATCTTACCAACGAACAGAAGCACCAAATTGCCCACAGCGACGAGGCATGGCGCGCTCTCGTGACAGAACTGGTAGAGGTAGATGGAACGAAAGATATTAGAGGTGTTGGGGGCGAAAATCTGGTGCAGGGACGGAGGTTCCGGGAACTGATGAAACTGAAGGATTCCTCCTTCGAGGAAAGGGCAAAGGAGATACGTGACGTGTTTGTGCACGTCAAGAAGGGAGAGGATGCGCGGAAGGTTATGAGGCGGATGAGCCGAAGGCAGTCCAACCTCTCAAAGACCTCTAAAGTGTTCGCTTCCAGCGGAGCCAACTTGAGGTCGGCTCTCAATTCTCTCGTGCCGGTTGAGAAATAAATTTGAATGTTAGTATAATAAAGGCGCAGCTGTTTATTACGATTTGCTACGTTCTGTGTACGACGAAGGCCTTCCCCGTCGCCTCTTGGGTCTTTCTGAGGCTTCCCATAGTTCCCTTGTCCTCGTTCACTCTCTTCTCCCTGGCCTCGTTCTCCATTTGAATCTTTTTCAGGCGCTTCTCTTGGTTTTTCTTTCCACTTCCGTAGCCGTGAAACTGGTAGCAGAGCTGGCGGAAGGCTTCCTTACGCGTAAGCAATCGGCCGTGATCGTCGCGGTACTCGAGATTGACCTGCCTCTTAGTGTAGAGCATGTCCTTGTCAGTGGCCTTATTGCGGTCCAAGCGAACAACTGAATCGAGGTTCTGCTCTGCGTAGTCGCTGTACGTCTTCTCGTCGTTCGACCTTCCACGCAATTCCTCCTTCCCTCCGCTCTTGCCCTTGAGGTCGCCGGTAGCCTTCAGCATGGAGAGGATACCTGACATGCCTCGTGCATTACCTGTCTGAACGCCGAGCATGTTGGAGGCGACATCATTAGCAGCATCGGTTGAGGCATCGTCCTCCACTTCGCCGTCTTCCATGGCTGCCAATTTGGCTTCCATCTCGTCCTCGTCTTGAATGTTCCTCGCCATTTCTTCCATCTCTTGCATGGATAGAGTAGCCGATTTGGAGTCCCTCTGTGAAGTAGTGGCAATAGAAGAGGATATAGAGGCTGCAGAGGCAGAGGTAGAGGCAGCCGCGGAGGCTGAGGCGGCATCGCGGCTTTCCATTGTTGTGCCAAGCTTCCTCGCAAATTCTGCTGTCGTGCCAAAGTCCACAGTCATCCCCGACTGGGCAGCGGCGGCCGCGGAAGGAATGTTGGCCGACTTTTTTATTAGATCCACAACGTCCGTCTTGATCGGGGTGGCGGAACCGTTCTTTTTCGCCCTCATTTCCTTGAGCTTTTTCATGCGCTCAGCCTTTTTCATTGCGGCCGCAAGGGAGGGGTCTGCGGCCTCTGCTTGGGCGGCGGGTGGGTTATCAGAAGACGGAGCGCCCTCCCCTTCGTCAACATCCATCGCAGAGCTGTCGTTAACCTGTTCTCGAGCCTTGGCCCTCGCGTTACCCTTCTGCATGGTTTGGTGAAATTTGTCGACCTTCCTCTTCATGACTCGACTCTGCAGCTCGGCCTTCTCCTCAGCAGAAATTGTGGCGGAGGCCTTGGATGTGGGGGCATCGGCGTCATCGGCCGTGGCCTCCAACTCAGAGAGGAGGGATGGAGCTGGAGCTTTTGTCTTCTTCCTCTTCTTCTTTTTGAATTTCGAGAGAGGCTCCGCGGCCCCTTCTTCCTCCTCTTTCTCCTCAGCCTCTTTCTTCTTCCCTCTTTTTTTACCTTTCTTCTTTCCTTCCTCATTGTCCTCCTCCTTCTTTTTCGACTCCTTGGTTTTCTTCTTCTTCTTTTTCTTCATGGAATCCGCCTCCTCCTGGGTCATATAATCTGAGGCAAAACTAATGTCTGTGCGAAGGGAAAGAGGGAGCCCCCCACTAATTTGCTTGTCGAAGTCAGACGCCTCATCGGCCCCCGTGGACGCCAGGGTTCCTGAAGAGTCCAAGACAAACCCGTGGCCTTTCTTCTCCTCGCCGTCGTTGTACTTTCCGAGGATTCCTGGTTGTGCGCTCGCCGAGCTGGGAACGCCTGACCCGCCAAGCTCTTCAAATTCGTCGTCGTCCCAGCCAGCATAACCCCCCGAGTACTTCATGGAGGACAGCATTTGCTTCTTCTTCTTAGCCTTAGTCATGCGCTCCGACTCGGCAAGGTTCACGTTTTCCAGCTTACCTTCCTCTTCCGTGATCCCCGTAAAGGTCCCGTTGGCGCCCGTCTCCAAGATTGAAGTGTCAGACATTGTCAAGATGACCTCCGAGCCAGCCTCGAATGCAGCAGCTGAGTGTGAAACACTTAACCCAGATAGGTCAGAAGATGAGTACGCCGCCGAAGCCTGCGAATCCTCGGGCTCGGCGGCTGACTTTTGCTTTGCTGCCTGGGCCTTCTTGGAACGACTCTCACGAACCCAGTCAGCAGCAGAGCCAGAAGCCGCCGAAGTCGTCTCCGAAAGGGCTGTAAACTTCTCGTTGTTCTTTCTGTTTTGCTTTGATTCCTTAATTCTCGCGCGCACCGCATCAGCAGACTCAGTTTCTTCAGCAGCAGCCTTGCCCGTGTCTACAAATATTACTTTCTTGGCAGAACCATCGTTCAACGGTTTGAGTCCCAAAGAAATTCGAAGCTTATTCGTCTCCTCGAAGGATAAGGCAATCTCTTCCTCAGCCATCTCGAAAGCAGTGTTTTATTGACAGTTTTTGTTGTGGGTCTGAATGGAGACTGGAGACTGGAGAGGAGGAGGTTTGGGATGGATTTGGGGTGGGTTTTTATATGTCAAAAACAGCTCCGCTGACGTCAATGGATAGAAGCCTCGGGGTAATCGCATCAGAAGAAGGCAGCCTGGCTTCGTCCCACTCAACGCTGCCCTTGGATAACCGATCTCCAGGGTCCTACCTGCCGCAGCACACTGGGACTGTTGGGGGTTTTGGTACCCACCAGCCTCATGACGATGACAGCAGTAGCGACGAGGATGATGATGAGTTTGAGAGGCGTGCCCAAGCTTCCCGGGAACGGGACCGCGTTGGGCGCGCTGAAAGCATTCACTTTCCAGTTTTGGGAGGGTCAACAACTTCCGCTGTGGCTGTGGGGGGTCCCCCGTCGTCCTTGACGTTTGGCGGCATGCCTTCGACGATTGAATCTTCCGGGGGCTTGGCTTTCAAGGATCCTACTGCTCCCACAGGGCCGAAGGATTCGAGGCCTCTTTGGAAGATACAGGAGGCCAGGAGGAGGTGAGAAAACTTGATAGAAAAGACAGCACTGCGACGACGATGTTGCAAACGTAGTAAGGAGGGAAAAGTAACCATAGCTTACACATTAATGCATCCCATTTCTGCGGCTCGCTTCGCTCGTGGCAGGAAAAAGGTTAGAGAGAAAATGGTTGAGGGATTGACTCTGGAGGACTACAACATCGCCAGCATTAAGGGAAGACTGCTGGGTGAGAGAAGGGCCAGGGCTCCTGATATGAAAAAGATGATGCACATGCACAACACGCCGAGGGACAAGGAGGGGAAGAAAGTGGAAGTATTGGAATCGCACAAGATGGTTGCTGACAATATAATAAAGACTGCGGATCAGGGTACAGTTGACAACAGCGTGTCCCTCAATGAGCTGCAAGTTTTTTTGGAGGGTACCTTCTACGCGGGATTCATGAAGTGGCTAACTGGGAAGGAGGACGGTGACGCCAGCAGATTCCACTCCCTCGATGACGACGGAAACCACTCCATAGAGGTGGAGGAGCTGAGCGTTGCCGTTGCCGACTACTACAGCGGCTACCTAAAGGGTGTGGGTTGGGAGGAGGTAGTAGAGTTCGCGGAGAAGAGCAGGGAAGAGATGGAGCAACAAAAGAAAATGAGGAGGAGGACCATCGCCAAGCAGAAGCGCATAACGATTCGGAAGGCCGAGGAGAAGAAGGCTAGGGAGGACCACAGGAAAAAGAAAGCTGCCGAGAAGCTCGTCAGCACTGACCACGAAAAACTGGATAAAATTAGGCATAGACTTTTGGCCGCTTCTTATTCGTCAACAACGTGGGGGATGAATTTTAATCTCATGTTTGAGAGGTTCGATAGGGACCAGAACGGGGAGCTCGACCTAGAGGAACTGCACACGTTGGTGAGGAAAGTTCTCCATGTGCCACCAACTGCGATTACGGACGTTGAGCTTGAGGCTCTCTTTTCTTTTCTAGATTATGACGGCGGAGGCTCGATCGATCAAGAAGAGCTCATCGCCTTCATCAAGAAAGGCGAAGAGGAGAAGATGGGGGTTGATTTGTTGCCCTCTCACCTAAAATATATGGGTCCAAAGAGGACTGAGCATGAAGAGCTTTGTGCTCTGATTAATTTCAAGACAAAGGAGGAGAAAGAAAAAGAGGAGAAGGAAGAGCAGCCCCCCCCGGGGGAGATACCGTGGAATACCAGCATAATTTCAACACGGACAGAGAAGCCGCTGGTGATGTGTCGGCACACCGGGTATATCCCCTTAGATAAACGGTGAAACAAAAATTGCTTTGACTTTTCTTTTTGAAAGAGAGTCTTTATTTGCTGCGCTTTTTTCGCTGTATTCCGTGACCCTGCTCCTGACCATCCTTATTACTACCCAAGGAAGGTTTGCTGGCTAAACAGGGACAGCGTTATGTTGCTGAGGAAGGCGGGGGTGCTCTTCATCCCAGTCAGGTAATGGATACTCTCGGGGTCGTTTTTCTGGCACCACTTTGCAAACTCGGTCTCGAGAAGTTCGTAGCATGTGTTGTCGGAAGAGGTGGAGGTGTTGGTAAAAAGGAGGTGGTCCCCCTCTTTCTCTGCGTACATTGATCGTAGCTTGATATTGCCGGTATTTGGGACAATGTCAACCTTGTAACCTGTCAGTTTGTAAACGGCTTCGCGATAGAGGGCTGTCTGCTTCTGGAATCCCATTTTGAGTCTTTGGTTCATCTTCTCGTAGTCTATCGAAGATTTCGATACTTTTGAGGGCGTCTTGGAAGGCGTCGGTAGGGGTGTCGAAGCCCTGGAAGAAGACCTCATAGTCGCGATTTCTGCCTCCAGCCTCTCCTTCTCCCCCTCAAGCTCCTCTAACATGGTCTTATACTTCTTTGCGATTGCTTCCTGTAAGGGGTTCTTTGACAGGTGGAGGATCCTGGTCTTCTCGCTGTTGTACGCTCCCTTCCCCATCATGATTTCGGCTTTGTCTGCCCTCTCCTCTGCCTTTTCCTTGAGGTCCCTTTGCCGTTCCATCTCCTTCTTCAACTTGTAAAACTTGTCCGTGACACTTCCTAGCTTTTCCCTTTCCTCCTCCAACTCCGAGGTTATGCTTTTATTTCTGTCCTCGGCCGTTTTGATTTGGGTGCGAAGGGCTTGAACCGTCGGGCCTTCGGCAGAGTTCACCTCGCCAGTAGGAGCCTTATTGTCGCCTTCTCTCGACTCATACGTTGACATGAGGCCCGTGAGGGAGTTGTTCTCCATCTTTACCTGTCTTAGCTCTGTTTTTGTGGTGTTAAGCTCTTTTTCTATTTTGGAGCTCTCAATCTTGTTCGCCCTCAGCTCCTGGTCCTTCTCAGAGAGCTGGGACTCAATTAGCTCAAGGTCCCTCAGCAATTTCTTCGCCTTGCCCCTCTCCTGCAGCAACAAGTCCTCTTTCTGCAACAGAATTCTCTTCCCCTGCTCGATCCTCCTCACTATACCCGAAACTTCCTGGGGCATGTGCGATGAGGGTGATGATGAATCTGAAGAAAACTCAACAGACCCCAGCGCCTCCTCAATGTCCCGACGCCAGGACGCCCATATCTTCTTCGTCTCTTCGACCTCCCCTGCGTCGGACCTCAGACGGGCAACCTCCGTCTCGAGCGACTTGAGGCGCTCGTTCGCATGAGTGAGCGTCGCAGACAGGTGAGTCAAGGTGGTCGTCTTGGACTTTAGCTCAGCATTTTCCCTCGTTAGCGTGCGGACACTTCGTTCTAGCTTAGTTATTTGAACTCGACATTTTGCTTCCTCCACGGAAGATGCGGGGGGTGGAGAAGGGAGGGACGAAGAGACTAGGGGCTTCATATCAATGGGCTCAGGCTTTGGAGATAAACACGAAGCAGGGGACGACTCCAGAAGTTCTTTCAGTTTCTTATTCTCCTGTAACGGGCGCACGCGAGCGGGGGGGGGGGTTAAGCGGGGTATTATGACCAAGATGAGATTTACACCGACAGTGGACAAACTCATGAACTCACCTCCTTCTGCGCATCCAAAAGCGCCTCAACGGCATCAATTTTACCAGCTTCGACTCTCGTAGACTCAAGACCCGCTTGTCGCTCTTCTAACTCAGCGATGCGCGTCATAAGAGAAGTATTCTCAGCGATTGCCGCATCTCTCTCTGCCTTGCATGACGAAAGGATCTTCTCTGATGATGATTTTGTCATCTCGAGCATATCTAGAGCGGAAATTGATGTTAAGGCCAAACAATAGGGTTAGTTTGGAGAGAACGTCATACATGGTAGGCGAAAATGGTCTCCACCGTCTCGCTTTCCTTCCACCTTACCCTTCAAATCATCATTCTCGGCTTGTAATTCGCTGTTTGCATTCGTGAGCCTCTTCTCCAATTCCGATGGACCAGATAATTCAGTGCGTTGACGCTTGGACATTAAAAAAGAAGAGGGAAAAAAAAAATTGTTTCTGAAGTTCATTAGGCTGGCCATTTTGTTTTCAATTTTGAAGTCGATGTTGCTAAGGCTCGCCTTGACGCTTTCTCTTATACTTGTTTCCGGGGCAAGCCCGTCAAGAAGTATCGTGGGTATCTTGACCCCGCAGGGCATTAGGGTTGGACCTCTTTCCTCCTCTGATCTCCCGTTTGGAACAAATTTAAATGGGATAGAAGACGGTACCGATGACAACGTGGGCAAGATTCCGGTGACAAATTCCTCGCTTGCGAACACCATTAGGCACTACCACTTCTCCTCCTCCCTTCCTGTCCTTCCCTCCACCGTCCTTGTCGCATCTGGCCGAGCAGTTGTGGGGAAGGGTGACGATGCTGTGACGCTATATCCATGTGGTGGTGTTGAGGGAGGCGACTCGATTTGGTTGGGAACAGCTTACTCTTACGCTTCTAAAGTTTGGGTGGCTGGAATCAGGAAAAAGTTTGAGGGCGAGAAGGAGAAAAACCCTGGGTGCACGGTGGTCGTAAATAGAAAGTGGAGGGGACATAATGGGGACGACAACTACACTCTGGAGGACGTCCAGTGGTACAAGATAAAGGGAGGGGGGAGGGGTGTTGAGTTCAAGGATTTTGGACGCGATGGCAATGGCGATAGTGATGGTGGTAACGGTGGTGTGAGATTGGATGCGAGGCAATTAGTGGAGGAAGGGATAGGGGCTAGTGTATTGGATGTTGAG
The DNA here is from genome assembly GCA_030267965.1 of Triparma columacea. Lineage (NCBI taxonomy): Eukaryota > Bolidophyceae > Parmales > Triparmaceae > Triparma > Triparma columacea. The sequence goes on from BRYA01000679.1 coordinate 24,735, forward strand.
CTCAACGGAACATTGGCCGGGAGCTGGGGAAGAGGAGTTATTACCCTCGTGGGGATCAAGGAGGACAATGGAAAGAAGAAGGATCAAGGTGCGACAGCGTATACGGCGACGTACACGACGGATTATGGAGACGTGGAAATGTTGGCCACGGACGGGGAGGCAAGGTTGGGGGTGATGGGAAGGGAGGGAAGGATGCCAGGCGGTGTCACCGTGGCAGGGGATGGAGGCGTGAAAATCAGGGACCAGGTTGGGAAAGACGTTTTGAGTACAACGGAGGATGCCCTCGTAATTGAATCGAATAGGACTGTGTTTGGCGATGCAAGCGCGGTTGTAGAGGGGAAGCAGCTCACTATTGAGGGGGAGGAAAAGTTGACAATAAAGGGCGGGAAAGTCGAGGTGGTAGCTGGGGTTCTGGAGCTGAAAAGCCACGATGGAGACATTAGCGAAGAAGATGTTGCCGAAATTTACTCAGAGGTGGCGATAAAAATGGGGGGAAAGGGGGAGACAAGATTGTGGTCTGATGGATGGGTTGAGGTACAAGGATTAGGCGGCGTCTCCATCAACGGGAACGCTCTCAGGGTAAATAGCGAGGGGTTGGAGAGCGGGGGGTTGAAAACAAACTCAACTATGACATACTTGGAAGGGAAATTTGTGGTTGGAGGCGAGGACGAGGTTCTCGTGAAGACTGGGGGCGGTCTGGAGGTTGAAGGGAAGGATGGAGGCCTGGCCGGAAAGGTTACTCTTGAGGGCGTGGGCGGGGGTATCACAATCTTCAACGAAATGGACCCAGAGCTCGTAATGAGTAGCCCGAACAGAACAAGCGGAATCTTGAGCTTCCGCAATTCTGACGACGGGGAAGAGAAGGGGAGGTTGGAGTTCTGGCAGGGCGGGGAAGCTGGGATTAGGAATGTGGGGGGAAAGAGGGACGGGAATGAGGAGGACGCATCGAAGTTCATGGTCGTTTTGGGCGGTAAGGAGAGGGTTAGGGTTGACGAAAAGGGGAGAGTCGGATTCGGGGAGGGGGCAAAGGAAGGCGATTTGAAGGCTGCACTACACATTAGGGATGGAGGAGGAAAAATCAAAAAAACACTCGACGACGTTGCCGTCCTGGTGGAGGGGAAGAAGGGCAATGTCGTGGGCATGATTGGGGAGGGAGGGAGGAAAGGGCATGTCAATGGTATCGTGCTTGGGGAGACTGGAGGGAAGGGGAAACCAGACTTCTGGGTCGTCAGTCAGAGAAGTGGTGAAGGAAAAGACAGGTTTGAATCGAGTTCCCTTATTATTGGACACACTGACGACGAAAAAGATATCAAGGACGGTGGACTGGACAGACTTGACTTCCTGGAAGTTGGAGTCGCCATGTCCAAAGGTGGAAACGTGGGGATAGGAGTAGATAAACCCCAAGGAGCAAAACTTGTCGTCGGGGGTGAGGTTGGAGCTGCAAGGTATCTAGTATACAGTGATAAGAAGTTTATCCAGAGCAAAACCGCCCAAAAGGCAAGCGACTCCTTTGCCGCAATAAGAAATCTTGCTGTTTACAAGTGCCAGTACGACAATTCGCTTGACGGGGCAAAGGCCTGGAGGGGAATGGGATCTGCAGTGGAGTATTGTCTCGTCGCCCAGGAGGTGGAAAAGGTCGATAAATTGATTGTGCAGGATGGGGCAGATGGGGAGAAACTTATCAAGGTCAACGGAGTTCTAGCCCTGTTGGTAGGTGGGCTGCAAGAAGTTGCAAGTGGCGTAGAGGAAACTGTTGCATTGCTAGATAAGCTAGATGGAGAAGTTGAGGTTAGTAAGGAGGATATCGCCAAGAGCAACCAGCATATTAAAAAGTTGGATGACGGACTGGAGGAGGTGACGAGTAAAGCCGAAGGACACAATCAACTCCTCGGCGAGGTCAAGGGAGAGGTCGAGGCCGTCAAAGAGGAAGTCCACAAGCTTAAGGCCGAGGCGGCCAAAGATGCCGCACTGAGGGGTGGCCTTGACGAGACCGTTGCGGGTTTCGTCAACTTGCTCGCACTGACCAATCAGAGACTAGAAGAACTGAGCGGTCAAGTTGCCAAGCTGCAGGATGAGGCGAAGGCCCGGGGAAGAGAGAAGGGTTCGGTTGGCCAAGATGAGGCGGATAAAGCCTTCTTCCTCGAAGAGGTTAACAGAAGGCAAATAGAATTCTTGGAATCTCAGGACATTCCAGTCAAAGACGCCCAGTTGAAAACGCTTAGAGTGAAGTGGAGGAATGAGGCGTACGAGGCGGTCAAGCAGAGGAGACAAGACATGAAATTCTTCGAGTCACAGTGACAGTAATAAAATTTAAAAGTTCGTCGTCACAGAGTGATGTGTCTGGTGCACGAAATTAGCTTATTTAGCAGTAAGGAAGCCCATTGCACATTAATACGACATCTTAGTTGGAGGTGGTCTGCTGGGTTTGTGATCGTAGTTATAATTGGTTTGGAATCGCCCTTCCCCGGCCCTAGCCACCTTCCCCTTGCCTAGCCCCACGACGTGTTTCCCTTTTCCCACGCCATATTCGAGCCCTGCCCTACCCATGGGTTGCTCGAGGAACCTCGTGTAATCGTCGATTGTGAATGGGCAGGAAGGGGTGCGATCTAGATAAAGTAGCTCGTAAAAACGCTTTGCGTCGGGGTGACTGTTAGCCGTTTTCTCAGCGGGATTGGCGTATGGGACTATAACTAAAGCGCCTGGGTTGGCATACTCGAGCACGCACTTTAAGCATGGGGATTCCAGGTATCTCTTAAGCTCCTCCTCGCCCAGATCTAAAGTTGGCATCACAAAGGTTTGGAAGCCGCTAGAGATTACGTACAAGTGTCCGGGACGAACATGCTCTCGGGTGAGCGGGAGGGATGCATCGGAGAGGGCCTGAGGCCAGAATAAATCCCGTTTCGGTCGCCCCCTCCAAACTCTTGGGTCCCAGTCCCCGATCCCATCCCCAACCTCCCCTTCCCAGTTGACCTCTGAAAGGCTGATGAAAACGGGCCGCAAAATCTTCATCAACCTTCCTACGCCTCCGACCATCCACTCCCTTCCCCCCCTTCCCTCGGGATTATCCTTCAACAACACACTCTTCTCGCCTGCCATGCAAAGATCCGGCAGGACATTGGTGAGATGGGATGCGTCAGCGTGAGATTGGTATCTAGTGAAGAAGTTGCCTGCCTGTTTTCTGATCAGTTTCCTCTTCTCGTCTTCCGTTCTTTCTCTGCCCCTTGATCTTTCCATGGTCGCGTTGATGAACGTCCACATAATCATCTCCGCTCTCATGCCCTTGACCCACTTCTCGTCACCCTTCGCGGCTTCGAATTGCCTATTGCAAACGTTCATCCACCTCATACCTTCCTCGTCCGTGTAAATTAGGGTGACCTGGGCCACCATTTTCCCGTTGAGCGACCTGGCGAGAGTTCCGAAGGTGGATTTGTAGAACTCGAGTTCGACACTGAACGTGTCATCTGGGTACATCCTTGGGGTATGGAAGGCTGCAGGTTCGTGGGTCGATGGCGGACGAGGAGGTCTGCCGTCTTCGTACTGTTCCAAGCTTGGAGTGGTGGTCATCATAGTGAATTCTAGCTCGGGAGGAATCGAAGAGTCCACCCCAGGACCAACAATTTTCTTCACATTGAGTGCTCTGCTAACTCTGACCCTGCAGACGACGTCAGTCCATACACGCTCCTCCCCCTTGTACCCCTCACCCACCCCGACAGCTCGAATCCAACCATTGCATTTCTTAAGGTACAAGCGAGCTAATTCTAACTCCTTGGCGGAGATGAGGGAAGGAAGGGAACTTGCGTGAACGAGAATGTCCGCTCCCCCTAGGACGCTGGTCAGAAAGCATGCAAATTTGACACTCTCCGACACTTTCTTCCCCAACCTCGGGTCTCCCACGAGGCGCTCAACAGTAGCGTTCGCCTTGTCGCAGTCCACCACCTTGAGTTGCTGGATAGAACAGGGCATAATCACATCTTCGAAATCTGAAATACTAATTACTTGCTTGCCGCCTACGACGTTGATATCGTTGAGAGTCGCCACGATGACAAAGTCACCCGGCTGCACAGCCCCAAGGGGTGGTGGGGAGGAGATGAAGACGTGAACTCTGTGCGGGAGAGTCGGAATCGTTTGCATATTCGGGGCCACTAAATACCTTCTATGCGGCTCGAAGAGGTCGGTCCTGTCTGTTTTGCCTGTTTCTTCTTCTGTGTCGTCGAAGCTGTCGTTATAATCGTTCCAGTCTCTCCTCTTCTTCTTCTTCTTCGCGGCATAATCGTACGGAAGGTCTGCATAATGGTTGCAAAACACGCAACTCCACCCACCCTTCTCGCAAAAATTGTAAGGGTTTAAGAACCCCATGCAATCGGTACACCTTACATAACGCATCCCCCTCTCTAGCTCAACCGGCGCTGGGTCTGTTATGTGGTAAGGAGAGAAGGTGAGCCTGAGAGGGAGAGGAATGTTGGAGGAATCCATCGTTGGATAAGTTGTGTAAAGCGAGGAGATCAGTGTGAGATCATGGTCGCTGTCAGCGACCTTTTTAGTATCTGAAGTCTCCTCCGGTTGCGATTGCGCCTGCGATTGCGCCTGCGATTGCGCCTGCGATTTAGACTGCGAATCAGCCAGTGGGTCGGCCTGCAGATCGGCCTGCGGATCGGCCTGCATACTGCGCTGTGAGAGAACTATAGGAGTCACAGGTTCGACGATCTCCTTCCTCTCCATGCCACCTTTGAAAATGCCAACTTTAGAACCAGGCATCCATGCTTTTCTTTCTGACGGTTCTTTCTGCACTGTCACTGTCGGCGTTTGCTTTGTCTTCTCTCTTTTCATCTCCGCGGACTGACTGCCTTCGGGGCCTTCAAAGAATTTGCGGGATGTAGAAATAGGAGTGGGTTGAATTGTAGTATTAGGGGGAAGAGAGGGAGGAGGGAGGGAAGGGGGCGGCAGTGGAGGGGGGGCGGCGTGGAGAGGAGGGAGTGCCGGTGGGGCTTTGGCGACGGCAAGCGCGGATTTATCGCAAACGGGGACTGTGGAAGCCGGCTTTTCCAACCTCGATTCAGAAAGACGAATCACTTTGTGGGTGGTCGCAACCGGGGTGGGCTGAATTAGGTTGGATCGGAAGGGCGGAGGTGATGGTGGGGCTTGAGGTGGAGGTGGAGGTGGAGGTGCTTCTAATGGGGCTGTGTCGATAGTGAGTACAGGCCTTTCGCGAATAGGGCTTGTCGACAATGGCTTTGTCTCCCCAGCTTCAGAAGGAGGGTCCACCATTTTGTGGGAAGTTACAACAGGGGTGGGCTGAATCGGGTTAGATCGAAGAAGCGGGGGGGGGGGCATCGACAATGTAGGCGGTGGTACAGCTCGTGTCGGAGCTTTCCTCTCAAAGGGAGGTGGAGGAATGAGCCCAGATTCGAGAGGACGCTCCTCACCAGCTTTCTTCTCCTCGCTCTTAACATCGCCTTTAGAGCCAAACTTTCCACCAAGCTCCGTCTTCTTCTTGTAAACGGAGACACCTGCGCCCCGGTCTCCCTCCTTTACAGCCTCCTCTCCTTTTACCGCGCTCCCTAACTTTGTCTCTGTAGGTTCCTTCAGTTTTGCTACATTGTTTTTGAAAACAAAGGGGGGAGGGGGCATCATCCCCACGCGCCTCTTCGTGGTTTGGATATTCCCGGCCGGGACCTTGCGGCCAGAACGTATAGGCGAGAAAGGAGCAGGGGGGAGGGAGTATGAGGAGGACGGTGGAGGAGACATTCGGGGGAGAGGTTGAGTAAAACTGAAAGGAGGGACACGGGAAGAAGATGAAAACGAAAACCCGCCGAATGTATATATATATAAATTGTATTATATATGTATTGTATATAATAACCCTCACTCGGGCAAGGTCAGGCTCAAACCAACTGCCTCTGCTCCACAGAGGCAAAAAACCAAAAAAACTCACTCACCTTCTCCACATTTTGAGATGTCGCAATCGGTCACTTTAAACGATCACTTCAATCATGATGAACGGTTCGATAACTCTCTTCACTTTGATTTGTTCAGTGGGGTCGCTGGTGGTGAGAATGAAGAAATGGAAACCCTTGTCGATGCTTCTCCGCCGAGATTACTCTCCTCTAACACGCAACACACTACGAATATCGCTGTTATCTCTTCAGATATGTTGATGTCTTCTTTGCTCCATGCGTACCCTTCCCAGCTACCTTCACTTTTGTCTCTTCTTAAATCCATGTCGTCAATTTCTTCCGAATGGGATCTGAAGTATCAGAGCGTTTTGAAGGGTGACGGAATGATAAATGCAGGTTATGTGAAAGTTGAGAGTATATATGGAGCTGTTGATGCAGGTTTGCGCCACGACGTGGATGGTGGCGGTGACCTTCACAAGGATGAGAACGGGCATGATCACTCCCACAGCCATGGCCACTCTCACTCCCATTCCCACTCCCATTCCCACTCCCACTCCCACGGAGATGGACCCCTGAGGACTCTCCCCTCTGTACTTTCCATCATTTCGCCCCTCCCCCCCTATGTATATCACTATGCTGCCCAGTCCTTCCTCCACCTGGCCCACGCTGAGGCCAAGACGCACGGCGTTGGTGTCGATGAGGTTCACTTTCATGAGGTTGGTGCAATTGATAGCATAATTGACGTTTGCGGTTTGTGGTGCATGTGTTACCTCCTCAAGATTAACCCTGCGAAAATATCCTGCTCTGCCTTGCCGAGCTCTGAGGGTACTGTGTGGACGGAGCATGGAATTCTGCCTGTTCCTGCCCCTGCGACGGCGAGGCTGATGGAGGGTTTCAAAGTCGTACCTGGTCCCAAGACAGCTTTCGGCGAGCTTTGCACACCCACTGGAGTCGCTATACTTCGGGCTGCGATTTGGAACCCAGCTTCGATGTCCCTTGATAAAGACAGGGTTGGAAGGTGGAAGGGTACGGGAGGAAGAGTTGGGGTGGGCGCCGGCACAAAGGAGTTCGGGGGACACCCAAATGTCCTGCGGTGCTTTGTCACAGGAGTAGTTGAGGAGGGGGGGGGGGCATTGGCTACCCTTCCATCTCATCATCATCAACATCAACAACGACAACAACAACAACAACGTGAAAGTATCCCAACAAAGAACACCCAAAGCTCTCTCCCTGTCGTGAAGCTAGAACAGGAAGAACTCGACGACGACGATTACTGGCTGAAGTACGGTGTGGAACGCCGTAGCTCCGCCCCACCCACACCCACACCCACACCCACACCCACACCTGCCGCAAGCTTTCCGAACCGCGCATCTGCTGCAACCCCCCCTCTTGGAAAACACGAGAGTATTTACACACCCCTCCGATCACCACCGCGCGACAATGTCGCGCATCCTAACCATGACCATTACGACGCGGACGGGGAGATGGTCCTGATCAGCAAGAAAGAATTGAAGAAAATGGTCGAGGACATGGTGACCGAGAAATTAATGCAATCGCGATCAGCTTCTGAAGCAGCAACTGGTCTCTCCATTCGTCCTTCTCGCTCTCCTCAGACCTTAGCCTCCTCCCCACCGTCAAAAATTGATTCGGCGTTCTGGGATACTTCTAATCTGCTTCACCTTCGTTGCAATCTAGACGACATCACGGCGGAGGTTATCGGCCATGTCTCGGAGATTCTCATGGATAGCGGGGCTCTAGATGTCTGGACGACTGGAATAACAATGAAGAAGAGTAGGAGCGCGTTCGAGTTCAACGTTTTATGCAAGGAAGAAGACGGGACAAGATTCCTCGAGGTAATGTTCCGCAACACGACCACGCTGGGAGTGAGGTGCGAAAGTGTCAAAAGGGCTGCGCTGAGGAGAACGTTCCAAGAGGTTGACACCAAGTTAGGAGAGAAGGGGTCTGGAGTAGTCAGCGTGAAGATAGGGTGGCTTGGAGAAGATGCTGTTACAATCCACCCTGAATTTGAGCATTGCAAGCGGATCAGCAAGGATTCCGGGATACCCATCAAGGTCGTAATGGACGCCGCGCGCACTCAAGTATTAAAATGATAGTAGACAGCATTCGCTTGAAATCTACCCTTTCTTGTGTTGTTTGGTCTTAAAGAACACCAGCTTGTGCATCGCTCCTCTATAAATCCTCAATAACGCCTCCCAGTATCTCCGGCATCGGCCCCTCCTTGTCCCATCTGCTGTCCCATTCGTCCCAACCCTTGGCGGCAGCCTCTAGCTTGATGGATTTCAAGAGATGCTGCACGGAGGAAGTTTCTTGTTCGTTGAAATGCAAGCTACGGAAGATGTAGCACTGTAGCGGCGAACCTGAGAACCATTCTGGAACCTTGAAAGGCTTTTCCAATGGGGTGGCTTTGGGTATAATCTTAGACTTGCTCTTCGCTTCATCACTGGCGCTAGTATTGATGTTGATCGTTAGCGGGATTTGAGGGCCTGAGCTTCGGAGGAGTTCGGGTTTTTTATTCCCAGCCCCAGTGCCGTTCGGGACTTGCTCTGCCGCTCTGCTATCCTTCAAGTTCTTGATGTCGTTCTGAGATTCTTGAAACCGCACGAGCTCTTCCTTTTTTTGCACATCGTCCGCGAAAGCCTTCCCAATGTTGAAAATCTGCTTGTCAGGCCGCCTCGTGAAGGAAGATACTATGGAGAGCAGTTTGTCTTCTGTGCAGGGCCATTTCTTCTCTCCTTCTATGTTCTGAAAAACCATGAAAACCTGCGGCACTTCTGCCGGAAATGCGCCCCCAATTTCTGTGCCCTTTTTCCCGTACCTAGCATACTCGTAATCGTATTGGAGTCCGTTTGTATAATAAACTGGGTCTATTGTTGCCCAAATGTTCCTTTCTTCGTCGTTCAGGGCCCCGGTATTGTTGCTACGATAGGTGAAGCGATAAGCGATGAGCGAAAGGGTTGGTGTTAGTAGGTTAAACTAATAAGTTTGGTGATTTTCGTGGTTGCCGAACTAGCGTTTACAAAGTGTAAAGCGCTGTGCTACTCTCCTTGGCCAATCTCACCTCTTGCCCATGATCTTGGCGGCCTTGAAATATTTCTCCAGGTGCTTGCTGTACGTGTAATCTTTGAAGGACGTTCTAGTGTACGGGATGATCATACAGCATGCTATGGGCACTCCCGAGGCATCTCCTTCCTCCAACAAAGACGCCATCTTCGCCCTACATCGCATGACACTCTGTTTATCGAATGGAGGGTTGATCTCGTAAGATGCACCTTCCTGGGGGATGGACTGTCGGTAGAACGAGCCTCGCGAGCCAAAGTAGCAATCCGTGTCTTCAAAGAGCGAGCAGTACTTTTCACCTGGCCAGCTTCTGTTCAGGGGACTAGCAAAGGCTTCATAGGTGCAACCCAACTCGGTCGTGAGGCCCATAACCGCCTCCATTGTGATGCTCGCCTGTGCACCCACCCCCAACTTGGAGAAAACGTTGTATCTGTTCAACACTAAAAAGATTCTAGAGAGCCTCCTTTGGTTAAATGGGTCGTCTTTGGCGAAAGTAGCGTAGCAATTGGCGAGCATCGACATGTGAGGAGCCCAGCAGGTCACCGAAAACCTTTCCCCCGCAAACTCGTCAAAGTAGGACAAGGAGAGAAGGTCATACTTTTGCTCTTTCCTGATTCGATAATTCTTCGAGGATCGAAGTGACGAGAGCAACGGGTAGGGGAGGGGAGTTTAGATTGTAAGTTGGCAAACATGGTGAGATGGAGACAGCCTGGCAAGTCTGACACCGTTTGGCTCTTAATCCATTCTCACCTCCTTGGAAATCTTGGCAAAGTCGACTGTTAACTTCAATGACGCGTCGTCGAAGGGTTTGTTTCGGAATTTTAGTTTTATGGAGGCAAGTTGTCGTTGGAGTTCGAGAATCAGCCTGTAAATGTATTGCGCCATCTCAAGACCATCTTTTGCATCGCTGATGTTTATCCTCTCCAACGATTTCGTAGGCCCTACCATTATCTGACCCATGAAGAACTCCAAGCTGTCTTGTTTCCCTTTCTCGTTAAGAGAGAGGAAGACTCTGTCGCCGTCCTCGTCTATTTTGACACGTGGGTCGTCCTTCAGGCTGCCGTGGACGAAGAATATCCAATTCTGGAGCACCTGAACGATAGCTTTCCTCAGATTTCCCTTTTCTGAGACGACGAGTGAAGCAAAGAGTGGAAGTTGTTAGGTTGAGGCTCTTGCCTTGTCAACATCGTTGTCGCCGTGATACCGCCTTGTTCTTTTGCCCATATTCACCTGCGTTCTTGAGTTGCGATCGGCCGTCAATCCCTAGGCAACAATCTATCCCGATGCTGCTCGTGCCCATAGCCACCTGCAGGGGGTCAATGATGAACTCAGACATCAAATCAAGCCTCTTGTAAGCGAGGTGAGGGTGCTCGTCGCTGTACGTCTGTTCTTTCGGGATAGATGCAGGGTTCATCTCCATTTGGAGTTTTCCCACCTTCCACGCGTTGTTGAGAGCGTTTTTAAAGGTCAGCCCGGCGCTCTCGGTCTCGGACACTTTGGATTTTCCACTCTTGTCAGCATCGCTTGACTTCCTAGCCTTCTTGGGCTCTGCCTCGCGCATTCTTGAGGGAGCCTTCACTCTTGTCACATTCAGGGAGGAGGAACGAGGGGTACTCTTCGTTAACGTAGTAATAGCGCCCTGCTTCGGGTTCCTAGGTGAGTTCGAGGCGTTCTTCAATATTTGCTGGGACCTGCCAGAGTGGGCGTAGATGGTAGATTTCGAACTTCCCTCGCGAGCTATCGTCAAGGGGTTAAGCTTGGGTTTCTTGATCGTTTGCTTCGAATCATCCTTCGGCTTGCGGGGAACCTTGGAGACCTTCTTAGGTACGCTGATGGACACCGACGTGCGTATGGGCTACGAAAAGGGTGGCGTTAGTTAGCGATTGAGTTGGAGTGGAGGTATCAGGCGGAGCTTCTTGTTGTTCATTCGTACCTTTTCGTTCGTAATGGAGAGGGTTGGCATCACAATTTTCTTCTGGTTCTTGCTCGTGCTTGATGACCGGAACTCTATGCTGTCATCGTCGTCGTCACTGCCAAGAATAGATTCTCTCTCCTTGTCCCTTTTTCGCATTGCCTTGGTCTCTCTTTCCTTCTCCCTGTCCAGCTTCTCTTCCAGCCTCCGCTTTTTTTGGGATAACTTGGTCAGCCTCCTCTCCTCTTCCTTGGCTAGTGCCGCCGCCTTCTTCACCCCTTCCTCCCCCAACTCAGAAGTGCTACCATCATTCCACTCGATTACGTAGGTACAGTCCGCGTCGTCGTCGAACTCGTCGTCGTCCACAAAGTCGGAGGTCGAGCCTCCTTCCTTCAAAACCTGCACCACAGCCCCTTCTGTGATAGTGTCGTCCAACTCTAGCCTCGAAACTTGAGTGCCCTCTCCAAATGCGCTCTCCCCCCCCATCACCTCCTTCATCTTCTTCAACGTCCGCTTCTTCTTCACTTCTATCATACCGAGCTGCTCCTTCTTCTCCTTCTTCTTCTCCAGCATGTGGTAAGTTGTATCGTCCAGTTTCTCCTCCCAACCCACCTCCCTTCCCTTCGCCGGACAGATGAACCACCATGGGTGCTTAGATCCCCCTCTAATATCCAACCAGCCTTCGTAGTCACCGTGTCCCCCGTCGTAGTGATAGGTGACGCTCCTGCCATGCTTGAACCAGTCTGGGGGAGAGGGCATCGTTCCTGAAATCGTCGTCAGCTTACGTAAATTCAAAGCCAAAAACCCTATCTATGCCTGTATCGTGAATAATGAGATGGCTACGTGTTAATATGCTGTGTGTGCTAACCTCAAACAGTGTCGTGTAGTCGTTTTGTGTTGTTCAACACAGAAGATTTATAACTCTTTTTCGGACTCAGTTTTCACCTCCAAAAAATTTCCTCTTTGCTTCATTCCCGCCCGCTTTCAGAACCAACTTATTTGTTGAGCATCGTCGTTTTTCTACCTGAATCGGCACTTGACCCCCCAGGAAGCTTGAAGAGCGTGTAACGACTTCCTGCCAAAATCCAAGAGCCAAGACTCCCGCAAAACCCTCAAAAATGTCATACACGACGAAGGTTTCAACGTGCTCGTTAAACCAGCATGCGCTGGCGTTCTCTTTGAACCTTGCTAATCTGAAGGCTGCAGTGGATGCGGCGAAGGCAGACAACTCGAAATACTTGTTGACACCTGAGTTGTCTTTATGTGGATATGGGTGTGAGGATCACTTCCTCGAGCCAGATACGGAGTCTCACTGTTGGGAGATTCTTGCGGAGCTGCTCCCTTCGACGTTGAATTGCCCTAACTTCTTGCTTGATGTTGGTATGCCAATTGTTTTCAATGGGAGTCGGTTCAACTGTAGGGTGCTGGTCTGCGATGGTCGGATCGTGGGGATAAGGCCCAAGACCGTAATGGCGGACGATGGGAACTACAGGGAGGGGAGGTGGTTCACTCCTTGGTGCCGGGGAGTTGGTGAGTTGGAGGAATACTTGCTGCCCAAGGCTTTTATTGATTCTGTTCCGGGCTCCTCTCAGCGGACCGCTCCGTTCGGTTTGATGGTCTTCCGTACGTCCGACGGTCTCAAGCTCAGCGTCGAGACCTGTGAAGAGCTTTGGTCTCCGGAGAGTCCGAACATTGAACTCAGTTTGTTGGGAGTTGAGGTGATTGCAAACGGCAGCGGGAGCCACCATGAGGTGAGGACAACAAAATCGTGCGGGATAGAGTGTGTCGCGCACATGACTAATTTTCTTCACTTCTTCACTTGTCCCCCCCGCACGTTTCAGCTGCGTAAGCTCCACAGACGGCTCGAGCTCATCATTGAGGCCACGAAAAAGAACGGTGGGGTGTACCTCTACTCGAACCAGCGCGGCTGTGATGGCTCTCGAGTGTATTATGACGGGTCCTCAATGATTGTCTGCAACGGGCAGGTCCTTCGGCAGGGGGTCCAGTTTGGTTTGAAGGATGTCGAGGTGAGGATGGGGAAAATCAAAGCAACACATGATACAAACTTCTCAACTTATTCGCTCGCTCGTCGCAGGTCCTCACGGCCACGGTCGATGTGGAAGGTGTGAGAAGCTACAGGGCGTGTCGGCCGAGCTTTAGAATGCAGTCCGCGAGCCACTCGTGCCCTCGGGAGCAAGTCAATTTAGAGTCAATGAGGGCTTTCCTCCCAGCGGCCAGCGCCAGGCGGGACCTCAAGCCCACGGATCCGGTCGAGCTCACCTTTTCGACCCCTGAACAGGAGTGCCTGTTGGGGCCTGCCTGCTGGCTCTGGGACTACCTGAGGAGGTCCGGAGGAAGGTGAGTCTTCTTTTGCCTTTTTTTCCTGCTGTAGAACCTCACAATTCTAACCCCCTTTGGTTTGGTCGTCGCAGTGGTTTTTTCCTCCCCCTGAGCGGAGGTGCCGATAGCGCCTCCACCGCGACCATCGTGTTTGCCATGTGCAAACTTGTCATGAAGGAGTTCCTCGCCGGGGACAATGAGCAGCTCAGGAGAGATGTGGTAAAAGTTGTGGGAGAGGGTGCCGTGGTCAGGACTGCGGAGGAGGTGAGAATGGTCACAACAACAACAACAACAACGCATCATAGCCACGACGGTGTTGCCGAAATGTTCAAAAGCCACGGCATGACATCCGACCCATCACGCACTCCTTCCCGCTAATCACTTCGCCTCGCTCGCTCGTCGCAGCTGTGTAATTTGATCCTTCACACCACCTACATGGGAACTTCGAATTCGTCGCAACAGACCCTTCGCCGTGCTGGCGTCCTCGCTTCCCACATTGGCTGCTACCACTTAAGCGCAAACATTGACGCCATGGTTTCGTCCGTCGTTGGAGTCTTCACAACAATCACCAATTGCCGCCCTTCCTTCGAGTCCGCCGGTGGGACCTCCGTGGAGGACCTTGCCCTCCAGAACATTCAGGCGAGGCTGAGAATGGTTCTTGCCTACATGATGGCCCAGCTACTGCCCTGGTGCCGAAAGCGCAAGGGATTCTTGCTCGTTTTGGGCAGCGGCAACGTGGACGAGTGCCTGAGGGGGTACTTGACGAAATACGACTGCAGCTCTGCCGACCTCAACCCCATCGGCTCGATATCCAAGGTTGACCTCAAAAATATGCTCAAGTTCGCCGCCGTGGAATATAATCTTGCAATTCTTGCAGAGATCGTCGCGGCCCCTCCCACCGCCGAGCTCCGCCCAAACGGCGCCAAGGAGGAGCACACCCAAAGCGACGAAGCCGACATGGGCATGTCGTACGAAGAGCTGGGAGTGTTTGGTAGGCTACGGAAGATATCACGGTGTGGCCCAGTTTCCATGTATCGCAAGCTCCTTCACATCTGGCCCGAGCTGACAGCCCAGCAGGTGGCCGACAAGGTTAAGCGCTTCTTCTTCTACTACAGCATCAACCGCCACAAGATGACCACAATCACGCCCAGCTACCACGCTGAAGCCTATTCCCCCGATGATAACAGGTGAGACGAGGAGGGGAGGGTCAACGTGGAGTTCAGGAATGGAAGTCTCACCCATCACGCTCCACACAGGTTCGATCAAAGGCCGTTTCTGTATGACGCGAGGTGGAGCTGGCAGAACAAGGTCATGGATACCCTCGCAAGTGAGGATCAACAAGGTTTGTGCTAACAGTACCTGTATGGTTGATGTGAAAAAATGATGTCTTTGTTTTCGTATGATGATATTTGCTGCTTAGCACATAAATTATTGTCCACATCTCCACACCTTGAACGTCTTGTCGAAGCCTGAACTCACGATGGTGTCCTCCGCGTCGTTCATGTCGACGCCGGTGACCTGTCCCGAGTGTCCCTCAAGCGTTTTGATGCACCTCCAATTTCTCGTGTTGAAGATTTTAACCTTACCGTCATACGACGAGGTTAAAAGGAGCTCGGAAGAAGACGGGGAGAACTTCACGCAGCTGATCAAGCCCGCATGGGCGGGCACTGTCTCCTTGATTTTTCTCGCCCTGAGGTCCCAGATTTTGACAGTCCCGTCATCGCCGCCCGTGGCAAGCTCGAAACCGTTGACGCTCCAACTGAAAAGGGGGCGAGAGTGAAGTGACGAGCGAAGTAGGTTAATTATGGTCATGTTACGCCAATCTCGTCGCGATGTTCTTTTACTCACCTGGCCGAGAGGACCCTCTTGGAGTGGCCCTGGAAGTGCTGGATGTTTTTACCGCTTCGGAGGTCCCAAACATGTACAGCCCCCCCAAAGTCTGTTGTAGCCACGAGAGATCCGTCACCGTGAAATGCGATGCCGTAAGCCTCCGAGTAGTGGCCGTCCTGCAGTAGTAGCTCCTTTCCCGTCTCGGCCTGCCACAGCCGCCAGGTGAGGTCGGAGGAGGTAGTTCCCACGTAATCTCCAGACGGGTGCCATGCAATTTTGCACAGCCTCTTCTTGTGACCCTCCAACTTCGTGCTGCGATGGGCGTGTGGTGGTAGGTTAGAACTGAATGGTCGCGTTGGAGGGGCTGAAGTGACGTTTAGTCACTGTTGTTGGTTCGCTGTTCTCACCTCTCTCCACTAGCACTCCAGACTACCCCCTTTGCGTCAAGGCTTGCGGAGGCTAAAGTGACACCGTCGGGAGCATAAGCCATTCCGGTGATCCTGTATGCAGAGACGGGTTGGTGTGTTAGAAAATTACTCGTTTTGCTCTCTGCCTTTGGGCCCTTCTCACCTATCCTCGTGTCCTCCCTTCCATTCCTTATCGCACTTGAAGGTTTGGGTCTTGGCATCATGCTTCCAGTGTTTGACAACGCCGGTCCAACCGGCAGTTGCCACGGCCCCGTCCTTTCCAAAGATGGCAGTTGTGAGGAACCTGTTGTCGCAGAACTCACTAGCGTCAAGTCCAAAACTCTTGCAGTTGGTGAAAAGACTCCTGCAGGGGAGGGGGAGGGGGGAGAGAGGAGTGTGGGGCGAACGAAGGGTTAAGTTAGGGTTAGTGACTGAGTTATCGTGATATAATTGCTCTTGCCCATTCTCACCTAGCGTAGTCCTCCTCGGACGTAATTCCGCCAATGACATTCTTTCTCTTGAGGTAAAAGAATTCGTCGTCAATACCTTGCGTGGCCTCCCACTGCTCCAAGACATCATTGAACTTCGCGATAGCCGCAGTTGTGGTGAGGGAAGGGTTCGCATTCTTGAACGCGGTGAGGGTAGGCTTCTGGGGCGGGGCTTTGGACGAGGACAAGGCGGGGTCCTGTTGAGGCGAAGTGGATTAGAATTGTGCGACGAGGAAAGCGCGAGTCGTAAAAAGATTGTCATGGCCTCACCTCATCCAGGAGACGCTTGCGGGTGTTGGAACGACGATCCCGCTCCCGTGCTAGGCGCTCTTTCGACTTGGCAGTGCTGAACTGCACAATCTTCTTCCTCGCCTCGACCAACTCTTTTGTCGCTTCGGTATAAACAATCTCCCGCCTCTCTGGTTTTTGGCCTGTGCCCTCACCGTCAATGTCCATGGGGTCGTCGGACTGATCCGGAGCCGATTGGCCGAGAACCTTGATTTTACCAAGGCAAGTCCTCAGACGTTCTCTCACGTCGGCAAGGTTCTGCGAGGGAAATAGCAGCAAATGGTCAGTTGCAATGTACAAATCATCAGTCTCTCAGAGCTAATTCTTCTCAGTCCTCGCCCATTCTCACCTCGCCGAAGAGACGAATCGGCTCGCCGAGGGAACGTAGCTTGGCCTTAACCTCGTCAACCAGCGTCGGGACTACAATGGTACGCCCAGCCTTCTTTGCCTCAAGATCGAGCATGATGGAGGCATGACGCTCCTGCTCCTTCTTGCTGTGGGAGGATAGGGCTAGGACTTCTATGGAGGACGTAGACATTGACACGTTCCCAATCATTGCGGGTGGAGGGGGGGGGGGGGGGGGAGGGGGGGGAGCAGACATGGAAATTAGCGGTAGGAGATAGTGTGGGCTATGGGATGGGGATGAAGATAAAGGAGGATTTAAGGAGTGTTTGGTAGCTGTATAAGGATTGGGGACAGGAGGTGGCGATAGGTATGGGAGAAAGGGGTGAGGTGACCTGGGAGGCTCAAATGTATTGGTCTGTGAATTGATGTTTTTTGCTCCACCCAAATCATTTAAGTTGAAGGCGCTACCTTTTGGGATTTAGCCACCGAAGATTGCGGTTAACGTACTTTTTTAGAGGAACGTTTGCTGTTTTTTGGGCTGCTTGTTTACAAGCTAGAGAGAATTTTGTTGAAGCATCCATCGCCGATCGGCTAGAGAGAATTTTGTTGAAGCCATCCATCGCCGATTGTTTCGATATGGATTGGACTATGTATATGGAGGATGAATACACCGAGGGGGTGGAGTTTCCAATTGCGCAGTTTAATCCCTCAATAGCAATAACTAGGCTGGTCTCCTTCGCTGAACAGAGCCCTTCAGGGTATGACACAAAGGTGAGAATGGACGAGGAGTGTAGAGTGAAGTGAAGTGAACCGAGACGAGCGAAGGGGTTTCGTTTGTTGGTCGGACGTGGCGAGTGTACATACTTGACGAGTCATCTCGATATGCGACGCCATTATTCTCAACCACTGGCCATCCTTCTCTGATTCCCAGGCGCTCTACATTTTCACAATAAATTACGTGCTAGGGGTGGGGTGCCTCGGGGTGCCATACGGATTCGCTCGGACGGGAGTGGCGTTTGGAAGTTTTTTGGTGGTAGCTGTGACGGTGTTGGCATACGCGACGGTTTCATGGGTGGCGGAGACAGTGGGGAGGGCAGAGAGGCTCGCTGCGATGCCCTGTGAACAGGGTTCTAAGTGCTGGATCTGCCTCAAGGAACACAAAGAGAATGAAGTAAACACTCCGCTGTGCGTTCCGATCAGCGGGGGAGAGGGGGTGGAGGTGAAAGTCGATGTGGATGTGGGGCATAAGGTTTTAGGGCAGCAGGTTGGAAGGGGGTATGGGTCGTCAGGGAGGACGACGAAGGCCTCGAAGGCTAAGACGGAGTCCACTGACAGTAGCAACATGAACTGGGCCTCGGAGAAGAGCTACGAGGTGACGGAGCTCTGCACAAAGTTCCTCGGTTGGAGGCACAAGGTGCTTTACCAGGTTTCGCTCCTGGCTCTGATGTACGTGGGGCTCCTCGCGTATAGCCAGGTCTTTGCCAACAGCATAAGCGCCGCAGTTGAGTGCGACTCGTGCTCAAGGGGTCTTTTGAGCGTGGTCTTTGCGGTTATCGTGGTACCCTTGAGCTGCTCGGACCTCGAGGAACAGGTTACCGTGCAGGCCATGATGGCCGTTGCGAGATTTCTGGCGATCTTCGTCATGGTTGGGGGAAGCCTGTACGCCTTAATGTTCGACAGGATTGACTCCCAGACATCGCGAGGGAGAGCGCCCTTCCTTGCGCCTGTCGTCACGGACGAGGAGGGCGAGTCGCTGATGAGCTACTCGTTTGCGTTCTCTGGATTTGGGGTGATGTTCAGCACAGCACTTTTCTCGCAGCTCTTCCAGCACTCGGTCCCCGGGCTAATCCGACCCCTCCCCGAGTACCAGAAGAGGAAGGTACCGCAGGTTTTTATGAAAGCCCTTGCCACAACAATGACGCTCTACTTGGTCTTGGGGATAAGCGCCGCGTGCTACTTTGGATCAAGCACACGCAGCAGTGTGAACCTAAACTTCACGAACTTCAGCTATGGGATCGACCTTCAGGAGGCCCCCGAGTGGCAGGTGTGGCTAGTGAAGGTGCTGTCCAACGTCGTGGTACTCTTCCCGGCGGCAGATACCCTGAGCGTCTTCCCGCTTATAGCAAACACGCTGGGCAACAACCTTTCCACATCCTCCCCGGGAATGACCAAGAGGATCAGGACGCTCCTGAAGGGCAGGGGGTGGGCGGGAGAGGAGCTCAAGACGCACACGGCAAAGGTTAACATGATCATTTGGAGGCTAATTGCTTCCGTACCGCCCATCCTTGCGTCAGTGTACGCCAAGGACCTAGCCTTCTCACTCCAGCTCGCCGGGCTTGCGGGGTTGTACGTCGCCTTCATCTGCCCGGCCCTTTTGCAGCGGGCCAGCTCCAACGCCATCAAGCGAAACTTCGGGGAGACAGAGGTTTGGACAATATACAGCGGATGGCAGAGCAAGAGGGAAGTCGAAATCGTGGTCCTAGTCTTTTCCCTGTTTGCCTTCGTTGTTGTCATGTCTCAGATACGGACACAATTCCTCGAAATGGTAGGGAGGGGGGGGGAGAGAGAGACGGAGAGTTAGATATATAAAGTTTTGTAGATCCAACGGGGATATTTAAATTGTGTCGATGTCGTCATGACAGATTTTATGTGTCATTATGTTTTTTTTCCATTTGTGAGATGTATTATCAATCCAAATTATTAAAAAAAGACCATAATTAGTTCTAGATCATCAAATTCTCATTTTTTGATATTAGGATCACAATCTGCAAAATTCAAAAATCCCAAATTTTTATTCAAAGCCACAATATTTACGTTATTAAAAAGCACTAACTTAACAAAATTTGATTAAATGATCAAAAATAAAATAATTGAATTAGGAAAAACTTATATTGGACTAAAGAGAATAAAATATTAATGAAATTTTATTTTGCGATTCAATGAAAATAATGTTTTTAAAATGATACTTATTTATTTAGTCTGTGAATGTGATAAAGTGAAAATCATCAGTCTTGATATTGAAAAAAATTATAAAAATTCTGTAACGAGGTGTTGCTGCGTGTAACCAAGAGGTTCGAAGAATCGGCGGGCATAGTGCACATTTTCGGGCGCAAAAGCGGCAAAACCTATCAGCAAAGAAGTGTTCACTTTTATAACAACTGCTGGACTGACACAATGATCCTTTTTACTAATACACACGCGCATCGTTTCTTCTTAACACTCGTACCGGCCTGAGTAGACCTTGATTTCAGCGCTTCCTAGATGCCCTCAAGTCCTCCATCATCCCTTCTTTCTCTCCTCCCTCCCTCTGCAACTTATCTAGCAATGGATGACTTCAACTTGCCGGAGCCCATTTCCGCACCATTCACTCCGTGTTGGAAGGATGGTCCCGGCCCTACAGCCACGTCCCATTACATAACCCCGACACTTGTCGGCGGTGGAATGGCGAACCTTGAGGATATCCCATCTCTGGAGAGTCACCTCGACATAGTGGTTTGCCTTCGAAGCGAGTACACTTCTTCGCAGTACTTCACAAGCCCCGACATATACCCCAGATCCCTCGTTTGCCGAGGAATAAGGGCCGACATGCTGTTCATCCACTTCCCAGCTCATGATTTCGAAGCATTTCCTGATGACGATGACCTCGTGAGAGTACGTGATGTAGTTGTGCGATATGCGTATGATGTGCGTGTGAAGCTCATTCCCTTACCCCTTCCCCTCCCCCCTCCCCCTTCCTCCCCCACCCCCCCACTAAGGTTGTTGAGTTCGTCGCCCTTTCCTCTCTTCTTTATGGCAAGCGGTGCATGGTTCATTGTCGTGGAGGGCACGGTCGACAACTATTGTAGTGGCTCTTGTCATGGTTTTCCTACTCGAAGCTGCTAGTCACTTCTCAAGTAAACCCGCTCCCACAAGTCATGATCAGGCAAGTCTCCTTCCTGTAGTGATGGCGAAGCTCTACGAGCTGCACGGAAGCAGGGAGTTTTGCAGATACCGATGCGATCTCCCTGAAAACGAGGCGCAGTTGGAACAGATGCGACGGTGCGAGAAGGATGTCCGAGCTGCTGCAAGAAAGGCACGTTCTATATGAAAAACCACTTTTAATTTTTCACAATTAAACCAACCTAGAAAAAATTATCGTCCTCTTCCTCCTCCATGGAATTAGAGAGGTACTGGTTAAGGTTCTTGCTGATTCCCTGACTTCCCTTGGCCTGTCCGAAGAGGTTGTCTAGTCGTTGCTTTTGGCTGAAGTTGCCCATGCTGACGCTCCTGGTCATACCCGCACTAATGGTTTCGGCGTTTGCGCTCTTAGGGAGCGCATCGAGTAGGGTGTGTAGGTTTGAGTGCTTCAACCCAGCCCCGCCTTCACCTCCCACCCCTCCCCTGCCTCCCACACCCCCACCTAACGAGTGAAGGTCAACCGAGGAGAAGTATTTTCTCTCTCGCGCTGATACCTTTGTTAGCGCGTTAAGGAGCTCCGTTACTTCGTCGACGTCGTTGATGAAGGATGATGCCGCCGAGGGCTTCTTTCCGACAGTTGCCGTGAAGGACTTCATGTGCGCCGCGACGAGGCTGCGATGAGCAAAGCGAATCGCCAATAGGGTAGGGTGAGAAGGAATATAATTAGATGGGGAATTGTGTGTCGCAACCGCAACCGCAACCGCAACCGCAACCAATTCCGCAGCTCGCCACTTTCACCGTCCTCACCTCAAGGATGGCCTACTCATACTCCTCGCCTTCTTTCCTTGGACCTTCTGGAGCTCATTGTTGACAGCCTCCATCTCCTCGAACATGGGCTCATCGCAATTGTCGTCTCCAATGATGAGAGCGAAGTCGACTCGCTGGTTGCCAATACCCCCCCCCCCCGCCGCCTCTCCAGACCCTCCCCCTCCCTCCCCTCCCTCGTTTGCCAGCCCCTCCAGCACCCTTCTCAAAAGTACCCCCTTGGAGACTCCGACCGGCCTGACTTCAATGTAGCCTCCCCCCTCCCCCCCCCCCCCCCCTCTCAACACTTCGACATTGAAACTCTTCAGTACGCTTGTCAAGTGATCCTCGAGCTCTTTGCTCTGCAAGGCCCCGAACTCGGGGTCCGCGTCCTTGTACTGCCACAATACCTTGCTCTCGGTCTGCTCTATGTAACTCCCGTGGGTCCTGCTAGTGTAAACCTCCATGATTGTCAGAGCCGTGGGCCTCCAGCTCCTATCCTGTCCCTCAGAGTTCATTATCTCCCACTTCCTCTCGCCATCCGCCGCCGAACGGGTCGCCTGGTGAGGCCAGGAGTAGAACATCCCGTGCTCGGCAGCGAGACCAAGGTTTGGCACAGCCCCGAGGGTCTCGGTGATGGCGGAGCGCTCCTTCCCAGAGACGACGAAGACGTTGTTGCGAGGATCCGAGCACAGGGCAGTGAGGGTGCTAATGAGCTCCTCCTGTGACGATCGAAGCGAGTCGCGAAAGGGTTAGAATTAGAAACGAAAAAGACCAGAGAGAGGGACCGACTTGAGCATCATGTCGGTAACGTTACTGCTGCCATTGTTGACAGTGTCAACACTGAGAGCTCGTCGCCTCCCTCCTCGCTCCTTACTCCGGACTTCACTCCTCACTCTGCCCCTCACTGACCTGAATCGTGGAGACCCTCTTCGTTTCTTTGTTGGTGGAAAGGATGAACTTCATCAGGCCCTCCTTGTCCTCGCTGTCGTTGATTATAGTCCCCCCGTAATCGAGCATAATGAGCCTCTTGTGGGAATTCCTGTAGCTCTTGGAAACTTGCGTGGTGTCTAGGGACTTGAAACCCGTTTCCATGCCGAGAAGGCGGAACCCGAGCCCGAGCCCGGCCCCGGAGTACTGCTGCCCCCCAGTGTTCTTCTTGACCCCCTTGAGATCCAAGAGCACCGCCAGGGCCCACCTCTGAGTGGTGACCCTCTTGACGAACTCCATGTCGTACTTCAGCCTCCTCCTGTGCTCCTCGACGTCCATGGAGAGGCTGCACTCGATGGCGTGAGCGATCTCGGCAACCTTCCAGGGGTTGATGTGGATACTCCCCCGCATGACCCTCGCAGAGGAAGCAAACTCCGAGAGAATGCAGACCCCCGGTCGGACCCCTACCGCAGTTTGGTCTCCGGCCTCAGCCCTGGCGTAGTTGTCGATCCCGACCTGGACAGCGTCCTGGTGGGCTACGCAGAACTCGAGGGGGAGCCTGTTGAAGCCGTCGCGAAGCGAAGAGATCATTACGATGTCGACGGCCCTCAGGAGGGCCATGCGCTGGTTAAGTCTGCAAGGAGTAATGGGTTAGAAATTGTCGTACCGATGTGGCGTCGGGATGACGTTTAGGAACAAGGTATCTCCATTGCAATGCTGCGGAGTCGATTTTGGCTCCTCCTTACCTCATCTCGGACTCGGAGCACTCCTGGAACTGAATAGTGTTGGGGAACTTGGCGTTGACCCTTTCCACGAGGGCCACGACCTCGGCCTTCGTGGCCTTATAGTCGTCCCCTCTCTCAAATGCAGAAATTCCGACCTGCACGAGGACGATCTTGTCGCGGTACTCGGGCCTCTTGTCGAGGAAGCGCTCCAAGCCAAGAATCTTCAAAGGCGTACCCTTGAGGCTCTCGAGCCTATCGATGGCGCCCATGATGATCTGTGATTGTTAATGGTCGAAGGAGGAGGAAAGGGGTTAGAATTTTGCTCCCACGTGAAAAACAGAGGAGGTACTATTATCTCACCTTGCCCTTGAACTGCTCTCGGATGGCCCTGACCTTATCGGCCGTGGAGCTGTGGTCAAGGCATTTCTTGAGAAGAGGAGTTTCGACACCAGCATGGATGGACGTGATGGTGACCTGCCTGCCGTTGGTATCTATGGCGAGGTTGTGGCCGCCGTGGGTGTCCGGGATCATACCATACGTGAGGCCGAGGAGACGGCGGCAGCACGTGAGGAAGTGGCGAGCGTACTCGTAGAGGTGGAACCCTACCTGGTCGGCGTTGAGCATGCCCCTGAGGATGTCCTCGCGGCACCAAAGTGTCCGGAAGATTTCTGAGGAGGGGAAGGGTGTGTGGAGGAAGAGCCCGATTTTCGCGAGCCATCCCACCTTGCGAGAGAGCATCGAGGGGAGGACCAGGAGCTGGAAGCCGTGGATCCAGATGAGGTCCCCCTCGTTAAAGTGCTGGACGATGGTATCGGAGAATTGCTTATTGATCTGGGTGTAGGCGCTCCAAAGGTGAGCCTGCCTTCCACCGTCTCCATGGATGGGCCCCGCGGCGTGGTCGCTGTCGTAATTGTTGGAGAACTCGGAAGAGTTCGACATAGATGTCGACATGGTCTCCGAAATTTCACTCTCAGGGGCGGCACCGGAGGTCGGTCCGTGCATGCTGTCGTCCATGACCCCCCCGTCAGCGTCAACCCCGCCGTAGTTGTAGACACTGGAAACATTATGGAAGACAGGCCAAAGGATACCCTTGCAGAAGCCGTTGTAGGCCTCCCCGAAGACCTTGACGTCGCACCAAACCGGTACACAGTTGAATGGGGCGAGGCAACGTTCCACCAGGTGCCTCTCCTCGACCGGGACGCCCGACTCTGGGGAGTTATTATTACTCTGCTGCCCAAAGTTCCCGTGCCAGCCCCTCCACTTGACCGTGCCAACCCTGGTTACCCTCATGTGGGTCGACATGGAAAGGAGGTTCTCGTAGTCCCAGTCGGCCGTCCAGACTGGACCCCCCGTCTGCGACTCTGTGCGCTGCAGGATGATGGGAAGGAAGATACTCACGACTATGACGCCGTCCGACGAGAGCAGGTCAAGGTTCGCGGAGGGGGAAGGGGGCGGCGTGGAGCCATGGTCAGGAACGAAGGCCTTGGGCTCAGAGGGGGGGGTGGCGGTTCCGTCAAGTCCAAACTGAGGGGGAGGAGTGCGAATGAGATTAATAGTTTTTAAGTGACCGATTCGCCCCTCATCCGTTCTCACCTTGACCGTCTTAGTGTTTGGGGATCCATACGGCGAAGAGCTAGGCGAACCATCGGAGGATGCGAAGGAGAGCGAGCGCTGGCGATCGATATGCTTGGTAAAGGTACCTCTGTATGAGTTCGCAAGGCGCTTCGAGTTTTTCGAAGAGTCCAGGTCAGCACCACCGATGCACATGAATTCTACGCCGTGCTTAAGACTGCGAGGTGAAGCAGGACTCTCGTTCGAGGGCGAAGAAGGGGGGATGGTGATACCAGTTGGGATGGGGGCGCTAGGAGAGAGCCCTGAGTGCCGCAGGCTGTCCGAGACAAGCATGACAAGCTGCGGGGTTCGGGCGAGTGGGAGAGACATTAGTAACACTCACCATAACTCTCCCCACTCCCCTCCTTCACCTCTCCTCACCTCCTCTTCAGAATCACCACCATCAACGCAAAATATCTTATCATCAAGGGGAGGCAGCGCCACCTTAAGAGTGCGAGGTGCTGAGGAATCCTCCCAGCGCGCAAAGCTCCCTCCCGAGAAGATGGCGTATTGGTAAGATAAGGTCAACGTTGGGGCCCCTGCATTGTTCACAGAGGTGGCCGGGATCTTTATGGGATTCACAGTCTCGTAATAGGGGTACGTATCGGGAGTAGTGTGCAAGGTTATCGCCTGTGTATACGGGGCACGAGGGGAGAGAGGGTGAGCGGCAGGGAGGGAAGTAAAGATGGGAGCTCAGGGAAGCTTTTAGGGGGGGTGGTGAATGTTTGGGCTATCTCAACCTCCTCACCTGATTCAGATCAGTCAGCCCAAGGGCGGATACTGAACCAACAACACGGAGGGAGTCTCCGTGCGATAAGGTCTCCGCCTTACAGGAAAAAACCACATTAAAAGTCATTTCGTCACTATCCGGAGTGTGAGGATTATTTCCCTTCCTGGGGCACTACTATTACTACGAAGTGGAAATCTGCCCCACAAATTGGTGCTGAAAGAATTTAGGGGTCCTAGGAAGAACGAGGTCAATGGAGAGGTGAGCAAGGTAAAGGAAAAGTGAGACACCTGAGACACCCCCTCAATTTTGGAAATGGAAGATTCTATATCCAACGAGAATATTGCGCCCAAAAGAAAGGCGGCTAGCGAATTATGTGCTGATGAAGAGCAGGAGGTGAAGAAAATTTGCGCTATTTCTCGCGTCGTGACAGATCACACCCAAAGCAGTGGAGGGAAAGAAACGGAGGTAGGCCAAGAAAAGTCGGAAGAAACGGCGAAAGCGTCGGAAGACACGGCGAAAGGCAGGCCTAGCACCCCAAAAACGCCAGAGGGGGTTCTTGATGTGCCAATGTTCCTGGGTCTTGAGGATGGGGCGAGGTTGGCGATCCTGTGGGACTTGGATGGGGAAGGGGAGGGGGAGAAGATTAGGAAGTGGTGGGGAGGGACGCTACTACCGTACGACGGAAGGACGCACGCGATGACTGACGACGAGACAGGGGACAACGCGACTTGTGCCTTGAGGGTTATCGACTATGATGAGGCCCCAGAGTTGGGTTACGCAGAGAGGACCCTTAGTGAGGTGGCTTTCCTGGGGGACCACCTCGTCTACGATCTGTCGGAGGACAACACGACCTGCTACAAGAGGGAGGGAGAGTCCTGGGAGCCTAGTGACGTTGACCTTGAGGAGGAGCCCGCCGAGGTGCTGGGGGCTGTAGGTGAGATAACCAAAGTCAGTAACCTTCTTGTAATTCGTCTCATAATGCTCACTACCCCCCCACCCCCACAGTCTGCGACGGCGACGTCTACTCTGGTGACATGGAAAAGCTTGTCGACGGCATCTTCCTGTCCGTCCTCAAGAAGGTGTTCCCTATGTACTCAAGCAGCACCGCCTACCAACAGAGGCTCGTCGCGGAAACTTACGTCAAGAGCAAGGAGAAGGTCCTCGAAGTCATGAAGGTCAAGGTGAGAATGGGCAGATACCTCCTTTCTTAAAATTCCACGCTGACTCTCCGAATGCGCAGCTAAGTGGGGTTACCAACATCACGAGGGAGCACATTCAAGAGATTATGGAGGAGGTGGGGGCCGCAATCCAGGCCACAAAGGCTGGATCGGGGGAGGGGGTCGGGGGAGGGGGAGTCGCAGGGGCCGGTGGGGGCGGAGGGTCCGGCTTCTAGTTTACGGGGGTCTTGAAATGACTTTCTTTGTATGGAACATATTTGCTATATCAACCCTCAAACCCCCCTTTAGTTGCCCATTTTCTTCAGCTCATCGACGAACGCTGGGAAAGGGCCATACATCTCGCTCATTTCCCTAGGTTTGATCTTAAGGTGATTCCCGATACCGGCATCCGCACCAGCCTTCAGGAGGACCGCGGCAGCGGCAGCGTTGCCTTCACGAGCAGCTATATTCAGTGGTGTCATTTGGGGGTTTTGACTGACGTGCTGTACTATTCGACTTTGAGATCCGCACCTCCTTGCAAAGTTCATGGTGCCGTAGATTGTCTTCCAGTACCTTGTTGTCGGGTTTAGGCGGTAGTTCAGGTCTGCGCCATTATCGATAAGAAGCTGTATCATCTCAGGGTTGCTGTCGTCCCCGAAGGTTGCGCAGCCAAGGGTGCTCATCCCGTTGCTGTTGACGTGGTTGACGTCTGACCCCTTCTCAATGAGAAGTTTGGCAATCTCCAAGCCTGCTTTTCCCCGCCCGAATAACACGCACCAATTTAGGCAAGTGGAACCGTTGAGCTTCTCAACCTCATTCAAGTCGGTTTCGGGGAAGCGTTCCAGCCAGTATTTGACGTTATCGACCTTGCTCCTCTGGCACGCATAGTGCAGGGCGTAAGCGCCATTAGTCTTGCATTTCGCTCTAGGGTCCGCACCTGCGTCGAGAAGCCTCTTAATAATGCTTGGAGAAGAATACATCATTGCAGAATGCAAGATTGTCTGACCTCTGACGCCGTAGCAAAAGGGAAAATCCTTCGTGAAGGGGGACTCAAGCTCTTCTTGGGTTAGATCTTTCGCTTTCAAATATTCAATCACACACTCTTCCTCCCTCCCAATAACCGCGAACCTGCAATGAGAGAAGCGAATCACAAAAAAGGTTAGGACCAAAGGTGAACATTTGTTGACAAGATCTCCAAGCCCCCTCCACGCTCGAACCTTGCAACTACTTGCCGAAAACTTACCTAAGCCTTGTCCAGCCAGACTCCGCAATCTTTCTCTCCTTTATTTTGCACATGTTTATGTAGCACATTTTATCACTGATATCGTACGGTTCCATGGCATCCTTGTCACCGAAGACGCTCTTGCCTCCTGTCATCTCTTTCCTCATGACAAATAGGTAGCGGTAGACAATCTTATCTTCCCCCGTGACCCTCATTTGGGAGAGCTTCTTGTCAATAATAGTTTTCACCACATCATTAACAACGTCACGGTTCTCTTCCACCGAATATTCTGCATCACAACAAACCATCTTGTAGGAGTCGTAAGCGTACGTCAGATAGGGGGTAGCGACACCGGCCTGGACGACCATCACCGGGCAGCCTTCATGCCGTGACAACATTCGGGCCTGGAACTCGAGGTTGCACCACCCCCTGTTACGCCACGTTCGAAGATCTTTAGTCCCCGTCGTGGAGTGCGAGCACGAAGGAGTCAAGGCGATCATCATATCGGAATAGCTTATGTAGGCAGGGATGCTGCGGATCGCCTTGATCTGGTCCTCTCTTGCCGAAGGATCGTAGTGAGTTTGCGGCATGGAAATGTAATCGAACCAGATATAGCCCCTATATAAGGACCTCATCTCATCCTTCCCTGCGACGGGCAAAGCGTTGGGTAGTGTTAGAGATGAATTTTCAGAGAGAATGCCTGCCAGCGGTTGCTGATTCAATTTTTCCCGCTCTCACCAACTTCGTTGGTTATACCCGGCGACCCGGGATATGCTGCTTGTTGCGCGTAGTGCATCTGCACCGTTGCCACTTTTCCATCTCGCATCCTCAACATTAGCTCCTTCAATTCTGCGATGTGCTTGTTCTCAGGATCAGGGTGATTGTTGTCTAGCCACTCATGGGATACATACGTCGTCAGCTGCTCAAACTCATACTTCCACTCTACTAGCATTCCCTGCTCGAGAAGCTCCTGGTGGCAGGGTATTGGACATGGGAGGTTGATGAAATCCTGAGCATTTATGACATACATCGGATAAAGCAGGTCTACATTGGAACTGTACTTCCTCCGATGGGCAACACCTCCTGTGCCCCCGATCTTTACCATTTGAAGGGCTCCTTCAGCCAATGGTGACCCTGAATGATGAATTTAGTCCAAGAAGAACTTAAATTTTGTTTCGGTTCCTCCGGCTAGGGAACCCGGTTTTTGACAATTTGGTTGTAAAATCTGAAAACTGGTTTTAGCGATTTAAGCGATAACTATGTCAAAACGTAGGCGTAGTAGTCTTTCTAGGAGTCGTGAGCACCTTGAAAATGTCCCAAACGACCAGGATGAGGAGTGAGTGACCATAGAAGTGCCAAAAATGGGCGATAGTGGCTCTTTTGGAGGCCCTTGTTTGACTTAATCAGACTACTATTTCTGGGACCCACGTCGACGAGCTCCGGGAATCGACCGTTCCCGGCCGTTTCTTTTATGAATCCCATCGCAATGGTCCACAAGTTTCAAAAATGACACCTCACCCACCCTTTCTTCCGAAACTTTAGATCTTGGAATTCCTTTGAAACCCTTTGCTGCGAAAACGGCGAATTAGTCGGACTTCCTTCTGACATATACAAAGGGTTGAACATGATCGTTGTCAGTATCATTTCTTCACCTGGACCAGATTATCAGCCCCCTTCTATAATTGGGGTTAATCAAGTAAACGCACTTTTCTATATGAAGTTCACTTTTCATAGCATTGTTACGGCTATTAACATACCACGTGAATATTCCCCTTTCCCCTCCCTTAACATCTCCGCCGCAATCATTTCCTCTCAATCCCACTTTTCCCCATGCTGGTAACTCCCCACACACCAACCCCACCCAAATTGCAAGTATTCCTGTCCCAAATCTCGTCGTACCCCACCCCCGTACAACCACCGAGCCCACGAACTATCCTTCTGCCGTCACGACCATGTTCCTGCCAAATAGAACAACTCCCCTCTCCTCCCCCCCCTCCCCATGCCGCTTCAGTGGGATGGGAGACGTTTCACTGGGATTCATAGAGGATCGAGCCTCCCTATATACCGCGCAGCAGGCTCATTGGCAGAAAACATACTTTTAGACGCAGAGGAGACGAGTAATCATGGCCTCAAATCGAGGAAATATAGCGATGAGGATGGCAGAATGTATCTCCAGAAGACAAATTAATTAATTTAAAAGACCGTAAGAGGGTATAAATTACGTCTACATAACACGAGCGTGGATTAAAAGCGCGTGACAAACCCTATAACAGAAGCAGTTTATTAGCCCTAACTTGTTTCACCCCAGGTCTCCTGGCCGAAGTTCCTGGTTCCCTTCAGAGTGCCCTCACCCCTCACCCTCACCCAAAAAAGTTTAATACATTGTGTCAGTAGCAAAACCAACTACTAGTTAGTGTTGACTTAACCCCCCCCCCCCCCCCCCATTGCTTCTTTGATTTTCTCCTTGTCTCGTTCTGCCGCATCACAACCTTTCCACTACACACCTCATGCCTCATATTTGTCAAACACGAGGGCACAGTTGGTACCGCCGAAGCCAAAGGAGTTGGACATGACTCGCTTGAACTCGCCGTCCTTGCGGCTCGTCAGGATGTTCATTCCCTCGGCCTCGTCGACGAGGTCTTCAATGTTGGCAGATTCAGCCATGAAGTTGTTCTGCATCATGATGAGGCAGTATATAGCCTCGTGGACCCCGGCAGCACCAAGAGCGTGGCCGCTGAGGCTCTTTGTGGAGCCAACATTGGGCTGGTAGCCCTTCTCATTGAAGACCGTATTGATCCCAGAAAGCTCCATTACGTCACCGACAGGGGTACTTGTTCCGTGGGTGTTGACGTACTCAACAGGCTTCTCCCCCCCAATCTCGTTGGCCTGCGCTATCGCCTGCTTCATGCACGCCTGCCCCCCGAGGCCACTGGGCGCCACCATGTCGTAACCATCAGAGTTTGCTCCGTATCCCACCACCTCCGCGAGGATGTTAGCCCCCCTTGCTTTGGCGTGCTCGAGCTCCTCAAGGACCACCACTCCTCCCCCTCCGGCAATAACGAACCCGTCCCTGTTCTTATCAAACGCCCTGCTAGCTTTCTCGGGGGTGTCGTTTTTCCCTGTCGAGAGGGCACCCATGCAGTCGAACATGGAAGTAAACTCCCATCCCTCGTTCTCTCCCGCCCCGCAGAAGGCAATGTCGGCCTTGCCGAGCTGGATCTGCTCCATCCCGGTGCCGATGCAGTGAGCTCCGGTGGAACAAGCGGACGAGATGGAGTAGCTCATGCCCTGTAGTTTGAAGGCGGTGGCGAGGACAGCTGAAACCGTCGACCCCATGGACCTCGTGACACGGAAAGGCCCGACCTTGTTCTTCCAACGGGCCACCTGCGCCTTGACAGCGTCGACGGTCTCGGTGATATCAGTGATGGAGGTGCCTCCCTGGCCGAGGATTCCGGCGGCCCTTGGGTTCTCCTCGTACTGTTCAGGCGAGAGTCCGGCTGGGGAGGGAGAGGGGGTGGTTAGTACGTAGTAGCAAGAGGCTTGGGCGAGAGTAAAATCAACCTGCTTCCTACACGAGCTTTCACCTTGCCCCCACCCTCCGCCTTAGCCCCCCACCCCCACCCACTCACCGTGCTCAATGGCCCTCTGCATGGCAATGTAAGCATATTTTGCATTGTTGCCCATGAACCTCAGGCTGCTCTTCGGTATGAGCTCCTTGAAGTCCTTGTCGTCGAGATCTGGCTTCCCCCTGACTTGACTCTTGATGCCCAGCTCCGCATACTCCTCAGAAAAGGTGATTCCGGACTTGCAATTGTAGAGAGAATCCTTGACGTCGTCAATTGTGTTTCCAAGGCACGAAGTGATGCCGTAGCCGGTAACGACTACCCTTTTCAAGCCACTGACACCACCGCTCGTGACGGAACCAGAAGTAGCGGCGAAGAGCCCCGTGGAGAAGGGTGAGGTCGAAGGTCGGGGGGTGGGGCTGAGGTTGAAACCCTCAACAGCGACCTTCAGGAAACTTAGGAGGAACAAAAACGACTTGAAGTTCATGTTCAGGCTCATTATGCCTTTATATTTGCACGGACGAAAAGGAAAAACGAGAAAGGAGGTCGTTTAGGAAGGTGATTGGGATTGGTCGGTCAAGATTTGGGGGTTGTCTGGCAGCTTTCTAATCAGCTCAGTCGATCTGATCGAATTTTATAGAATCAATCTATAACAA
Source organism: Triparma columacea (assembly GCA_030267965.1). Lineage (NCBI taxonomy): Eukaryota > Bolidophyceae > Parmales > Triparmaceae > Triparma > Triparma columacea. The sequence goes on from BRYA01000679.1 coordinate 56,612, forward strand.
GATATTAAATTGTTCTCGAGAAAGAGTTAGTTTTGAAATCAAGCTCGTATTTCAGGCAGGAAATTGGCCAACTAGAACACGTGTATGTTTGTTGGCAATGTCAGCAAAATCATACTTCTTAATTTCCCATTAATTTCCCAGGATTCCTCAATTCTGAGAATTCGTTCCACAGGTCTACATAACGTGCTGCTAGAATAATTGATTTCGAAAAAACTACGTAGAAGCTAACTCCACAACTTTAAATTTAGGGTTTTTAACTCCACCATGGCCCAGTGTCATCGTCGTAGCCTCATGAATCCCGCTATTCTTCTTATCCTTCAGCTACTCATTCTCATAGGTCCTCATTCGACATTTTCTTTCACGCCACATCAACTTGTGAGGTCAAGGAATACCCACAAGGACTTTAAAACCACTCTCTCAGCCAAGGGATCAGACAAGCTTGGCGTGTCTGCAGGCCCCACCTCTGGGATTCATCTGATCGGTACTGGTTCATCGACTCCTAAGACGTACATTTCAAACAGCGACCTCGAGGATGTCGTGGAGACTTCTGACGAGTGGATTATGACTAGGACTGGCATAGGAGGAAGAAGGGTTTTGCTTCATGAGGGGGAGGAGGTGAGTTCAAGGTACAACGTCGGGTCCTATTTCTTATCTAATTTATCCCCCCCCCCCAGTCACTCTCCACCCTCGGTACAGAGTCCGGTCGACAAGCCCTCGAAATGTCCAAGGTAAACCCCCTGGACATTGACATGGTGATCAACTGCTGCAGCTCCCCCGACGATATCTTTGGCGATGCTACTACCATCTCCTCCTCCCTCGGCTGTCACAACGCAGTTGCCTTTGACCTAACTGCGGCATGCTCAGGGTTCCTCTTTGGGATCGTAACTGCGACAAATTTCATGTCCTCCCCGGTCACCTCTCCCCGCCCCGTAAGGAACGTCCTAGTCGTAGGATCGGACGCTCTCTCCCGCTGGGTGGACTGGACGGACCGCAACTCTTGCATCCTCTTTGGAGACGGCTCGGGGGCAATGGTCATGTCAAACGATCCGAACTACACGGACCAGCAGGAGCCCACGGGGGTCATGGGGTACTCCATGCACTCGGACGGAAGGGGGCACGGGGATCTGAAATGCGAGACCGAGTCTCAACCTGTACCTGTGGCCACTCCCGGGGATGGTTTGAATCTGTCCAAGGGTGGTTACAGTCCAATCTCAATGAACGGGAAAAAAGTTTACGCCTTCGCCACCCGTGAGGTGCCGACTGTGCTCGAGGAAGCCATGGAGACAGCTTCTCTCAAGGTCGATGATATTGACCACCTCCTTCTTCACCAGGCCAATATCCGCATCATGGAGACGGTCGCCAAGCGCCTCGGGGTGCCCATTGGGAAGGTAGTAACAAATCTAGTTAAGTACGGAAACACGAGCGCCGGCAGCATACCGATCGCGCTCAACGAGGCCGTAAGGGAAGGGAAAATCAAGAGGGGGGATATCATTGCTGCGGCAGGATTCGGGGCTGGGCTAAGCTGGGGGGGAGCAATTTTGAAGTGGTCGGGACCCAAGTGAACAAATTTGTGTGATTATTGGGCTAAAACCCAACGTGGAGTTATTATTACTACCCATGTGTCCCCAACTTTTTCATTTTTCCAAGACGAAGAATCTCGCGTCGTGACCCAATATTTCTACACCCTCGAGCACATCGTCAAACTGGCCGACGTCCTTCCTGCCCCAGACGCACCTGACCTTGACGCCCTTCTCGCCTTTGAACCCAGGAATGTCGTCGAACTTGAGGTCCAAAGTCCTCTCGTCCACCTCGGAATTCATTATGAGAACAGCAACCTTGGAACCATCCCATGACAAGGGTTTGTAAAGGTACTGGTACGAGGGAGCCACGTAACTGTCGTATTCAAGGGTAATGTTTTCGCTTGAGCTCAAGTAGGGTCCTCCGGGGTGGCCAAACCACGCCTGGTTGACTTCAATGGCCTCAGGGTTGGCAATGAGTTCCCAGACACTGTCCATCACGGTCGCATTATTGACATCCATGCTCAAGGTAAGGGGTGAGGAGATGATGCACCAAGAACCAAAGTGGCTGCGGCGAGTGCGAGATGGCGGGAGGGTTAGCTTGAGGCGACGGGCAAGAGGTTACAGTACACACAGTGCCCGTTTTCTTGTCCATTCTTACCTCCTACTCTCTTGCTCGTTCAACCCGGTGTCGTCGTCGCCACCTGGCCCATGATCGCATCCGATTTCAAGCATATCGGGGTACGACCAGCAACCAGGCCTCGAAAGGAGTGTGTCAGCGTACTTGTACGTCGTAGCAAGGTTTTCCATGACGCTGCCGTAGGCCGCCCTCACGTCTCCCGAGGTCCTAAAAAAGTTCCAAGGGCACCAGTCTAGAGTCGGCTCAAAAGGTGGGGCGCTGCAGAAGTTGTTAGTAATGTGGGAATGTAATATACTCCTTCGCTCCTCCCGTCCTTCGCTCCTCGCCCCCCCAGTCCATCGCTCTTCGCCCCCCCTCACCTTCCCCAGTGGCAATTCTCCATGGTAATGGCTTTCCCAGTAGCGTTGATGAGATCGTCGTAAAGCTCGAGGTTGAGCTGGCTTCCACATCCATCAAGCTTGACACCGTCAAAACCAAAGCGAATCAAAGCCTTAACGTCTCCCTCGTAAAACTTATCCTCGTCCGTATCATTTTCGGCACAAATGCAATTATTTCCGTACCAGCCAGCCGTCAAACCAATGGAGTGGGCCTTGTCAGTCATTGCCTTCATATCTGGAAAGAGCTCCTCGTTCACAACAGGCGCTCCATCGTCAGTGTGGAAGGTGTACCCCTTCTCACCGTAGCTTCCGCACTTCTGCCAGTTATCATCCAAACCCACATCGCAGTAACCAAGGTCGCACAAACTCGTGGGTTTTCCATCAACTGTCCTGCTTCGGTCAACCATTCCGTCCATGATTGTTTCAATGAGCTCTTGAGTTACATCCGCTCCATAGAGGTTCCAAGAGCGCCAACCCATAGGGGGGGTAAGTGCCATACCGTTTTCTTTGGCTGGGAGTCGGAGGTTTGGGGTGAGAGGTGTGTGACAAGAATTACTCTCGTTACTTGGGTCATCCCCATCATGGCCAGCAAAGGCCAAGCGCACGATTCGAATTATCTTTGCATGCACCCAGATATCGACCCTCACCTGTAGCCACAGTGGCCAAAACGAGAGCGGAAATAACACGGAGCATAATTTGGGTGTCAATTAACCTAAAATTAGGATTCGGCTTATGGCCCTGGCGGAGTCTCCGGTCTCCGAAAGTCAATGTCTGCTACTGAAGCAGCAACTCAAGTGCTAATTCATTGCACACCTGGGCGCTGAAGCATTTATTTTCAGCTAACTGAGCCCGAACTGTTCCTTCAACCCGTTTTACGATGCCCCAGCGATTGTCGCTTCTAGAGAGGCAGAAAAAACTCCTGGCAGAGTCTGGCTTCTCTTCTGGACCCCCTTCTGCTTCTCCCACACCATCACCTCTGCCCCCCCGTGTGCCCCGACCCCCCGGAAAGTCACCGCACCGATTCAGTTCCTCCTTCACATCTCGGCAAGAGAAGGCCCTGTCGCGGAAAGGCCAGTACAATGCCTCATCAGAATCAAGAAAGGCTGAAGAGCTGGTATTCGAGGGAGAGGACGGCTCGGACGATGACGAGCACGACAACGGGAATGACGGGACAAAGAGCATCGGGGGGAGAAGCATGGCGTCCCACGCCCCGTCTCTGCACCCCTCCATGGCAGGATCGGTCATGTCCCAGGCGTGCTCAGAGGTCACCATAGGCGCGGGCGATAACACCGGATATTGGGACTTCTGCCACCGCAAATCTACAAAGGCGGATTTAGGACACACTTGCCGGGAGTGCAAGATACCCTTCAACAAGTTGGGGCAGCCCATAACCGAACGAAGAGGGGCAAGGACCAGCATGCGTTACCACGCCGAGGTGAGGCGGGCAGGAGGAGCGATGCTACGACCGATGGGAGTAATTGACGACTGAAGAGGCTTTACTTCTCTCTCACGACCAGCACCCTATCCTCTGTGTGTGTCTGGACTTCTTTCTCACCTTCATCCTCCCCTCTCCTCCCCCCTGTCTTCCCCCCCTTCCCCCCTCCCTCCCACTCTTCTAGTGCTTCTCAGGGTTCGCAGATCCACGCTCTCAGGCCAACTCCTCTATGCACACAGGCAAGCTCCGGGGTACCCAGTACGAGGCAGCCCCCCGGTCAAAGGCAGGCAGCAAGATGAGAGGTGAGAAGGACCAAAATGTTTAGCGGCAGAATGAAGGCATAAGTTCACCTATCCATTAACTCCATCGACGAAATGCACCCCCCCCATCGCAGCCTCGAAGCACTTTGAGAACGGAGGAGACAGAAACAGCGGAGGCGGGGGCGGAAAGATTGCAGCGTTCGCCGGGGGCAGCATGGGATTCGGGGACAAGTCTAGCAAAGAAAGGGCCTTCGTCCTCCCTGAGGTTTTGGGGGCCGAGGTTACCGGGGGTTTGTCCGCGGCACAGCTCGAAGAGCACAACAAAAGAATGACCGAACTTGACCTTTATGATGATAAGGAAGAGAGCAAAGTTACAAACACTTACGAAACATACGACGACGACGACGACGAGTCACCGAGAAGCACATAATTTGGACGACACGTTTACTGTACAAAATACAAAAAAAGAGTTTTCTCTTTGCGCTCTGCTCGCGTTTCGGACGTGTGGTGGTGTCGGATGGAAGTGGCAAATCACCCTTTGATTCTTTCATTCATTTCATTTCTTCACTCTTTCATTGCATTTTGCATTACGTGCATAAAATTTATCCATCGTAGTCATTAACGATCACGATCACCAACACACAAAAATAACCCAAAGAACCACGAATAAGATCATAGGGGCAAAATGATTCACAAACAATCATCGAAGTTTCGAAGTTGTCTGTTTTTGATGGTTTTGCTCGTTATCAACCCAAATTCTGCATCTGCTAATGGAAACTGGCTCGAAAGAATCATGGGTAAAGGGAGATTAGACGTTGGAGAGTCGTACAATTCACCATCATTCAATCAAGTTCGAGGGTTGGATGAAGATGACAACTCATCACTCCCTCACAATGACGTATCTACACCGCCCTCTTCCAGACCTCACGTGCCTTATACTGGCTTTTTGGCTTTGCCTAAGGCCCCACTTATGACGTTGTTTGGTGGTTGGTTTCTGCTATCCTTAGTTAAGGAGCTGCGGTTGTTAATACAGGAAGTAGCAGACAGCGGCTTGGCTGACCTAGACGGCAACGGACTGCCACCGGCTGTCGGAGCGAAGAAGAGGAGACACGGGTTGCCGCAGTCTGACCTCGATGACGTGGAGTCGTTCATGAAGGTGAGATGAGAAGAAGAAAGAGAGAGAGAGAGAGCAAGATAGAGGAAGAGAGAGGCGAGCGCAAGATAAGTTCTCCCAAAACCGCTGCTTTGCGATTCTCACCCTTATTGCAGCCTTCGACACCCATAATCGAGTCGCTTGTTGCTCGACTATGCCCACCAGCAAAGCCAGAGGCAGGTCCCTTTCTGGAGCAGTCAGGTCGCCCTGGACAGGGGGGCGAGGTCCAAACCTTCCAAAAAATGTACCAGAAGCGTGGTGCGAGGAGGACGGCGAGGGCCTCGGACCCCTCCAAAATCCCGCCTCCTCCCCCCTCCCCTTCCGAGAAGGTCGTCGCGACCTACCGTAACCTCCTGTCTCGCCTCACCAACTCCGAGCTCACCATGCTCTCCCAAATTCTCCACTCCCCCCCCTCAACCCCCCCTAAGATCGGGGGAATGTCCACCGTCAAGAAATACCTCCTCTCCACCCTCCTCCCCAAAAGGTCAAAGTACAAGTCTGCCCTCCTCCAACCTCCCACCGGCCTCCTCCTGTACGGACCCCCGGGAAACGGCAAGACTCTCCTCTGCTCTTTCGTCAGTCACTTCTGCTACGAGAACGCGAGGCCGTTTCTAACGGTCAGGCCTGGGACGTTCTACTCAAAGTTCGTGGGAGACACGAGCGTTAATGTGGCTACATTTTTCAGCGTTGTTAAGAAGCTTAACTGCTTCAACGCTCTGTATTTCAATATGTGGAAGGAGGTGAGACCGCAGGGGAAAGAAGGTAGCGGAGGAGCGTAGCCATGACGTCAACAATGTATAAGTCCAATGCACATTAGTGCGATGCAAGCAAAACCTTCTTGCAACTCACTTCGATTTTTGCTCGCCCACCGCTCGCCTGCTGCTCGCTCGTCGTATTTTTCTCACCAATCTTCCCAACCCCTTACACAATTCACTTTCAACACTTCATCCTAGGAGTTCATGAACGCTGGGGGTACTGGGAAGACCGCAGTTTTCGTGGACGAGGTAGATGGCCTCTTCAGAAGCAGGGGGGCTGGCGGGGGTGGTGGTTCGGAAGGGAACGAGGTTTACAGGGACTTCAAGACGGAGTTCATGCAGGCATGGGACGGGATCGATGGCGGGGAGGGGGGGCTGATCGTCATCGGCGCGAGCAACAGGCCGTACGATATCGACGAAGCGTTTCTGAGGAGGATGCCGAGGAGCTACAAGATAGGCCCCCCGAGCTACAAGACGAGGTTGAAGATCCTCGAGAGCATAACCTCAGACTTCCCGACAGACTCTTCGTCGCTGGGGCCTCTGGCACGGGACACGGAAGGCTACAGCGCCAACGACTTGAAAGAGGTCTGTAGGATCGCGGCGACGAACTGGGTTGAGATGGGGGAGCCAGGAGGCGAGGTCGGGGGAAGTGTGTTTGCGGACGCTCTGGAGAGGTTCACGCCGAGCGCCGTCAACAGCAGGGAGTACGCGACGGATGTCAGGGAGTACGAGGGTGCCTTTGGAGGGGGGGTGGAGGGGGTGGGGAGAATTGGGGGTTTGGACGGTCGTGGCTGGCAGGGGGGGGAGGAGGAGCAGGGGTGGGTGGGGGGGGCTGAGGAGGAGGAGGAGGAGGAGGACGAGGAGGAGGAGGAAGAGGAGGGGGAGGAGGGGGAGCAGGAGATCAATAGTAGCGACGACGAGGAGGTGCTTGGCGATTTTGACGACGAAGTTAGCGATGACGATGAGTAGAGATAAAAAAGTTGCTCTCTTAATCATGAAAATTTCAGCCTCAAATTTCTGTTTGTTGAGCAAAGTAAAAAAAGTACTACACAATGGGAAATTGTTCCTGTTCAAAAGAAGACGCGACTACGGAGTTCGATGGCTTGGTACCCAGCGAGTTGTCGGGGAAGGATCAGCATAAGAAATCCAACCAATCTGACGCAATGCCCGGGGAGGCTATTCCTGAAATAGCAGCCAAGCCCCCCCCTCCCGACGAGAGCGTGGTATTCACTTGTCGGAAGAAGGGAAAGAAGTCAGGCAAGAAGGCTACGAGGTACATTAAGTTTACAGCTCAATCCCTTCAAGTGCATAAGCTGAAGGATTGCAGCGATAAGGCTGAAGACTTGCCGCTGGGGAAGGTCAAGATCATGGGAAGGGACAAGAACGCGGAATTTTGCCGGGTGCATTTGGTTGAGCGCAACAATACGCTCGTGATAAAGTACAGCTATAATGGTGATAAAGAGGAGAAGGACTGGCAGATACTGAAGAGGTTCCTCATACAAACGAGCAAGGTGGAGGCCGATCGGAAAGGGAAGGAAGGTGCGTGAGGGGTTGGTGTTAAGAAAACCTGTTATCCTACCATCCTATTTGTGTATTTTACAGCAAGGAGACTTTCATCGCCCGTTTCTAGCTTATCAAACATTTGCCATCCACTACCAGCTTCTCACACGGAAGCCCCCAGACAACCACGACGAGGACGAATTTTACGACACGCACGAGAATCACCATGATATATCGTATCCAACTTTCCCCTTTTCCTCCCTCCTATCCACGTCTTTCCAGGAGACCTATGACATATGCATGGTGACCCTCAGTTCACCATCGTCAGCCTGGAGTCAGGTAGCGTCTACAAAGTCAGGTACCGTTATAGAGAACCAGAAATGCTCCGGTGGGAGCGTAAGGAGGACGAAAGCCCTCCGTTTCCGCTGTGTAACCACCAGCTCCTCCTCCGTCTCCTCCATCGGCCTCGCCTGCAACACGTACCCCCGTCGCTGCGAGTGGGACAAGAGCCTCTCAGACGGTCAAGTCCTCGCCGAGTACCCCGCGGACCCGTTCGGGGAGTGGACGAGCAGCAAGTTCGTGCTGCTGTCTTATTTTACGAACCCTGCGTTGGGGGGAGCTATAAGCCCTCGGACCTTCCTGGAGGTGAGGTGGTGCGGGGAGACTGCGGACGGGAGGAGGAGCATGTTCGTCACATTCAACGTGGACAGGAAGGGGGAGGGGTGGAAGGAGTACGAGGAGGAGGAAAAGAGGATCAAGAAGTGTGGGGTTAGGGCAAGGAACCTGGAGGGCTTCCAGTATTTGGTGGAGGAGGAGGGTGGTTGTCGAATGACGACCGTTAGTGTAAGCGAGATTGGAGGCTTATTACCTACAAGCGTGATTAACAGCGCTACCGGGAATTCGCTGTTGGAGAGCGTGGAAAGATTGGAAAGATACTTGAGTGGCAGCCAAGAGTAAGGGGGGGTTGGAAAGCATCATTTCAATTCTCGTTCAAAAGCTTTAAACTCTTGGGATTAAATAAGCAAGTCTACACAACCCCAGCAGCACCGATCCTGACCTTCTTCCCTAGCCTTCCCTTCATAGTGAATTCCCCCCCCAGCATCTTGACGATGTCCAGTCCTTCCACGACCCTTCCCAAGGCCACCCCCGAGCCTTGAAGGTGCTTGGCCCCTCCCTCTTCCGTGGTCACGAGGAAGGCCGTGGCAGAGGTGCCGAGCTGGGTGTCGCGGACCATCCCGACGACCCCGGAGGGAGCCCAGGACATTAGCATGGCCTCGCCGTCACGGTAGCACGAGGCATCATCAGAAGAGGCTAGGACGGAACCGTCTTGAGGGGGGAGAGGGAGGGGAGGGGGGCAAAGAAGCGCAAGAAAGTTAGACAGTGAGTTCGTGGCCGTATGCACCTATCGCGAATATGTGAAGAAGCCCACTCTCACCTTTATTCTTGACGGCAAGAATGTCTGACATGTAATCGAGTTCCTTACTCAGGGCCTCCTCCTCCTTCTCGTCATCCTCGTCCGACGACTTCCCAACCGTCAACCTCGCCCTACTGTCTGGCGCAGTAGCCCTGGTGTTGAAGAGCACCCCCACGTTCTTCTCCACCCTCTCCACGCAGCCCCCTGCGCCCGCGGCCTCCACGGCGCGAGCAATAAAGTTGCCGGTGGACAGAGGGAGCAGGTTGTCCAGGAGCTCCACGGTGACCCTCCCCACCTTCCTGGTGTCGTCCCCCCCCTCCCCTGTCCCGTCTCCGTAATCTTCGGAGCCCTCCTCAGCCTCGTACTCAAGGTCGAAGAAGACCTTGGTCCTGGAATCGCACATTGCCGCGACCGTGTCGTTCCACTCCTTCATCTCCTGGACGTCAACGTTCCAGCGACCCTGGAGGTGCCGACCCCCCAAACCTTCCCTGTACTTGGTCAGCCATCCAGTGCCGCGGGACCCACGGGTACCACGGATGCCGTTCTTCGGACCCTTACGGCGCATATTACGCGAGGACTTGTTACCCATTTGTCTTACCGAGCCTAATGTTGAGCCTAATGAGGTTGTTTGTAGAGCATAACCGTTCTCCGTGTGGGCGGGGGTGATTGAATTTATGGCTCCTATTGATCTATTGACATTGAATTTGCAGTTTCTGGCAAGTACTCTACTAGGATGGACGACACGTGCGAGCATGATGTTGATATCAGTATAAGATATTCTATTTGGGTCTCTTAGCTTTTCTATGTTCCTTCGGAGAGAATCCCATATCCCATAGCCATTGAGAATAAGACAAATGTGGAACTTTTGAGGCTCCCCGGGACAAATGTGGAACTTTTGAAGAAAAGTGCTATATGA